>CM076583.1:371718078-371846235 GCA_034641835.2 Pinus albicaulis | reverse complement strand
TGATTTAACAAACTCTCGAACAAGATTCCTGCAACATCTAAACCAAGTGAAAAAGTTAGAAGTGAATGGTACATTAACGCTTTACCCTCAAATATATCAATTTTCGTAGACAGAGCTGCAAAGGAAATTATAGCTGAAAATATGAAGGAAGCTATTTCAGTGGAAAAGAGGATGATAGCTCTTGATAAGAAAAATTTTGTTGACGAAAGAAAATCAAAGAAAGTCACTTTTAAAGACGATTCCAAGAAAAAGACACCAAGAGATCCATATGACATGGAAGGTTTACAGAATGTCCTCAAAGCCATGTCTAATGAAATGGTTGAGATCAAGAAGCAGGTAGCAGAAACGTCTACAAAGAAACCATTTAGAAATTTCAAGAGAAATCAAAGTGAATCAAAGCCTCCCAATGCAATTTCCAATGCAGAATCAGAAGATGAAGAAGAAGAATACAATCCTCTAATATCATATGAAGAAGATGAAAGAGAAGAAGAAGTTGAATTAAATGGAATGTGAGATTTCATTCTCCCCAATTCAGATAGTGACATAGAATAGGAAGCTATGTCTGTAAATACGAGGAGAAAATCTACATTGGAACCTGATCAAACTGTTCCAAAAAAGAAAAATACAACTCCAAATACCAAGGACAAAACTCCTGCAAAAAATAATTCTTCATTACCCACTCACAATCAGTCATCGTCTCGCAATCCTCCCCATCATCATCCAAAACTATGGTAGTATCAGATCCGATGGATTATAATATTGTTGAGGACATGAAAAATACTAGAGCGAATATCTCATTACATGAACTCAACAAACTCAAACATCAACAAAAGCTGTTGTTAAAAGAGTTAAATGCTACACCTATTGCTCCTCTACCAAGTGGTGTAGTAGCTAAAGCAGCTAAGGGAACTGGTAAGCCATCAAACAAAGTATATGCATTCAAAATTGTTCTTATTGGAGAAAGATCAAGTTCCTAGACACCTCCATTTCTACTAACCTATGAAATCTACAATAAGAATTTGCATAGTTGTTTGATTGATTTGGGAGCATCTTCCAATATAATTCCTTCTTCTTTTTGTGCTAAGTTGAGTATCAAACCTCAGAAGTCTGCTATTCATACTGTACAATTGGATTGCTCCAAGGTTCAAGTTATTGGAGAAATCAATTTAGTCACCATTAGACTAGCTTCTGATCCTAGGATTGTTCAAAGAATTGATATTCTAAATGCAGATATTCCAGAATTCTATGGGTTAGTATTAATCAGGGACTGGTCTGTGAAACTTAATGGTTATATCTCAACTGATTATTCACATATGGGGCTTCCCTACAAAGGGAAACCTAATCAAATCAAAGTCGAATGAGAGAAACATATGACACACATTGTAACTGAATTCGAGCAACCAAATGAACCTGTAGCTTTCAACAATAATATTCTTGGAGGTTATTTTGCCGAGTCTTTTCCTGGAAATTTTGTTGCACCACAGTCACCATTCTCTGTAAATACTTTTGTTTCTCAAATTGAGAATTTTTCGCAATCCGATTCTTCCAGAATTGTAAATATTTCTGATTCTTTTGTAGATAAACCCATAGATAGAAATTTATTTTGGTCATTATATTTTGATGGATCGAAATCTAATGATGGAGCAGGAACAAGATGCATCCTAATTGATCCAAAAGGAGAAAAAACTATGTTATCATGTAGATTAGAATTTGAGTGTACTAATAATGTTGTTGAATATGAAGCCTTGATTCAAGGGCTTTATAAGGCCATAGGGTTAGATGTAAAATACCTGAAAGTTTATGGAGATTCCGAAATTGTCAGAAGACAAGTGAGGAATACTATCCATTGTCTTTCAAGACATCTTAAACACTATCAAACCCTAGTACATGATCTTACCACTCAATTTCTAGCATTTAATATTTCTTCTATTCCCAGGAATCAAAACACATCAGCTGACTTGTTAGATAATGTTGCATCTAAACTACTTCCTGCTGAAGATTGCAGTCCAGATAGATTTTCAGTAGAGTTAATTTTTCGCCCATCTATCCCAGATAATATTACTAACTGGAGATTATTTTACCATGATCAAGATATTTTGAATTTCGTAACTTCTGAGAAATCATATGATGAACAAATTATTGATGAAGATGATCATGATATGAAAATTACTTCAAGAAATAATGAAAATCTGATTCCCAAATCTGTTGTCAAATTAGAAGATATTTATGATATTAAAGACAGATTCAAGAAAGCTACTAATTTCAAAATTCAAAGTTCAACTTTGAAGTTTGAATTAGTCAATCTTGGTTTTGATTCTAAACCTCAGAATGTTAATCTAGGTCTCAATTTAAATTCAGAAGAACGATCTGCTTTCATTAAACTTCTGAGTAAATACAAAAATGTTTTTTCTTGGAGTTATGATGATTTAAAGACTTATGATACTTCTGTAATTCAACACACAATTCCAATGTTATCTGATGTTAAGCCTGTGCAATAGAAATTGAAAAATATTCATCAAAATCTTGAAGATCAAATCAAAACAGAACTTAACAAGCTTCTGAAAGCCAAAATCATTTTTCCCGTAAGGCATTCCAATTGGGCTTCCAATATGGTACCTGTTAAGAAGAAAAATGGCGATATTAGAATCTGTACTGATTTCAGGAATTTAAATAAGGCATGTCAAAAGGACAATTTCCCATTGCCAACTATGGAACAAATTCTCCAAAAGGTAGCTGGTTCTGAACTTATGTCTTTCCTTGATGGATTGTCAGGGTATAATCAAATTCTAGTACATCCAGATGATAGGCTGAAAACCACATTTAGAACCAAATGGGGAACCTATGCTTATCAGAAAATGCCTTTTGGTTTAGTGAATGCAGGAGCTACTTTCCAGAGAGCCATGGTCATAGCATTTAAGGGTCTTATTAATAAATTAGTTGTCATTTATCTTGATGATATAATAGTTTATTCAAAGAAAATATCCAATCATCTACAAGATCTGAAACAAATATTTGAAAGATGTAGGAGATTTGGTATTTCATTAAACCCAAAGAAATCTTTCTTTGCTCTTGATCAAGAAAAACACTTAGGGTTTGTTGTATCAAAATATGGTATATATATTCCAGATTTTTCTTTAATTGTTTTGTCTATGCAGAATATGATTAGGAAAAACTCAGTATTCAAATGGGGTCATAAATAAAAAGAAGCCTTCAATGCAATCAAGAAGGCAATTATTGATGCACCTGCATTGAATACTCCCAATTTTTCCAATGATTTTATTCTGTATACTTTGGCAATTGAAACTTCTTATGCTGCTGTTTTAACACAGCTCAATGATCAAAAAATAGAAGCACTGATTTCTTTCTTCAGCTCAAATCTGCAAGGAGCTGAGCTGAATTATTCTGATCTTGAAAAACAAGCTTTCGCTGTATTTAAGTCAAACATGAATTTTTGGCCTTTTCTCTTAAAAACGCACACAAAAGTGATTGTTCCTTTCTCAGCAGTAAGACAATTACTAATTCAAAGAGAAATAGGAGAAAAAAGGCTAATTGGGTAACAACCTTGCAAGAATATGATATTGACATTAAACCAACAAAGATTGTTAGAGGACAACGTTTTTGCAGATTATTAGCAGGAGCTCATAATATATCAAAAAATCAAGATCCAAAGAATGCTATTTTAGTAAGTCAGATAAGTGTTACAGATTTTGAATCTCAGTACGTTGATCTGATATTTTACTTGAAAAATGGGTATGCTCCTTCTAATCTCAGCTATAAGAATAAACATGCTTTAATATTAAAAGCTACTAAATATGAAATCATTGATAATGTGTTATTCAGAAAAAATTTTGATTCAATCTTACTAAAATGTCTTAAAAATACTGAGGCAAAGAAGGTTTTGTAGGAACTACACGATGGACCAGCAGGAGGTCATTTTGGAGGCAATACCATAACCTACAAAATCATCCATGCTGGATAATATTGGCCTACCCTTTTTAAATATTCTCATGATTATGTGAGAAAGTGCAAGATTTTCCAAACTGCTAGTGGAAGGCAGACGAAGCTAGCTTTTCCTCTACAGCCAGTAAACATTGAACAACCATTTGAGCAATGGGGGCTTGATATTATTGGTGAGATAACTCCTCATTCTTCCAAGCAGCATAACTACATTCTCACAGCAATATATTACTTCAGAAAATGGGTATAAGCAATTCCTCCAAAGGTAGCCAACTCTGACGCAATTATTGATTTCGTCGATCAATTCATCATTACCAGGTTTGGTGTACCTAATGCTCTAGTCTGTGACAATGCATCTTATTTTTCTGGTAATATTATAATGGAATTTGTGATTAAGAGAGGTTTTAAATTGAAATATTCAGCTAACTATTATCCACAAGGTAATGGTTTAGCTGAATCCACTAATAAAAATCTCCTCAAAATCATTAAAAGGACTATTGATCAAAGCCAAAATAATTGGCACAAGTCTTTAATATTTGCATTATGGGTTGATCGTATTACTATTAAAGCTTCTATTGGAACTTCACCTTTCAATTTAGTTTATGGTAAAGAAGCTGTAATACCATCAAATCTAGCTCTTCCATCATTAGCCCTGGTGCAATTCATTGAAGAAAATCCGTCCTCTTCCATTCAATTGAGATTTGATAAAATCCTAAAATTAGAAGAGGAAAGAGAAAAAGCAAGAATTGTTCATGAAAAACATCAACAACTTGTTAAATCCTCTTTTGATTCAAATTCCACCGGCTCAAAAAATTTGTCAATTGGTGATCTTGTTCTCAAATGGGATAAAGCACATGAGGAAAAAGGTATGCATACCAGATTCCAAAATATGTGGCTTGGACCATTTCAGATTGCTGAAAAGATAGGCTCATATACATTCATACTTCAAGATTTAACAGGAAAGAGATAATCTCTTCCTGTAAACGGGCTTGTTTTAAAGAAATTATTTTCATGAGGAGGTAACTCCTTCTTACTTGTACATATCCCTTTCTGCATTTTTCATTTGTTCTTGTAAAATAAAGTTTGTTAATAGTCTTTAATTGACTTTTTTACTATTAGAAAATTGTCTTAGAAAGAATGTTATAAATGCTTATTTTAAGTAAAATAAATTTTTTTACGGAATTGATTACAATTTTTATATAGTTTAAATACAATGTTAAACTTTGAAAATTTGTTTAAAGCATTTGCATGATCTTATCAAACTTTGTGGAACATGTAAATCATTATAAGTTTATTACGCAGAGAAAGGTTATCTTTAAAAAGTAAAGACTTTTTCAAGCTTTGGAAAACAAAAACTCTAAAAATTTTCATCCATTTATTCTTAAGGATACAACTATTTCACACCATGCATTTCGATTGTGATTTTTTAGAATGTAATTATAAAGAAATTATATGACCAAATTTAGGAGATAAGAGGTCTCATCACGAGCCTACTTACCAAGATCATAGGAAGTAATCAAACTGACATTACCAATACTGCATACCAAAACATGGTAATGGCTTATAAATTAAGACAAGGAGTCTCATCAGGAGCTGGCTTGTTCAGTTTAATTACAACTAGTGAATGGCATTGTTACTAACTGGCTACCAAACCAGAACAATGGCTCTTAAATTAAGAAATGTAAATAAAAGACAAAAATATGAGAAAATATGTCTTATGAATTTATTTTTAATAAGTCATAGTCTTAATTGGATGTGACAATGAATAGTTAATGGTTAAAAGGTAACCCTGTCGAGACTATAAACGTTTTCTAGTAGCAGAGGCAATACCTGTGACAATAGAGTATATTACATAAGCTAAACTTGAGAAAATCCACTTACTTTATTATTATCAACCAATCAAAGCTTGAGATAACCCAAAAAAAAAATTTATCCTTGAAGAATTAGAAAGAAATTGTAAGTGATTTTTATTCTTTTTCATAGTTAGATTTTATTTGAATTATCTTAAGAAAAGTTTTCATTATCTTTAGAAATTTTTACTTACTTGAAATATAGTATTTATTTCATTTTTTCAGAGATAACTGTTTCTTCCAGTGAGTCGCTAATTCCCCATTTTTAAATTTTTAGAATAAATCCTATTTAAAAATAGGTCCCCTTTTTATATCTTTTCCAAAAATAAAAAGATGCATATCACATTTTATTCACAAAGTTTACAAGTTTTAAAAAATTTTCGATCCGATGAGTTAAAAGACCTTTTAACATATTTTGAACATATTAGAAAAATTTTATACTTAGAAATATGTTAAAATGGATAGTAAATCGCAATCAGAAATTCGGAAAAGTTCTTTTAAAGAGTTCTTATTGCTTTGAGAAGTTCCGATGCGATTGCGCTCAAACGCAATCACATTTCAGAATAATATTAAGTATTGCACTTTTTCTATTTATAACAATGCGATGCAATTTATCGCAATCGCGTCTCGGGAAAAAGATTAAACGTTGCATTCCTCTCATTGCTAAATTCTGATGCGATTGCGCTCAATCGCAATCGCATTTTCAGAGATAGATTATAATAGTCCACTTCATTTTAAATCTCCGATGCGATCGAGATCTGGAAAAAATGTTTTCGCTCAAACAAATTGCGATGCAACCATCGCAATCGGAAAATCAGCATGAATCACATTCTATTTATCTTGCGCACCATTGAAGACTTGTGATGCAATTGTTATTTTTCCTTTATATTTATTCATCGCATCGCAAAAGATAAAAAGTGAATTTTAACATTTATTACAAGGATTCGCCAATCTCCGATTTCTACGTGGCTTCTCCAAAATTTTATCGCACACATTATAAAAATACTATTTACTACCTTATGAGCATGCGATATACCATTACGGTTTTGTAAGATCATCACTATTGAATGGAAAATTCCGAGTCAATAAACTGATTCTCGGTACAAGATGCGTCGTTGTCCTGGAAAATTGTTGAAAACAAATGAATTGAATACAGTTTAATAATTTAAATTGCCTAGATGTATTTATTTAACATTTTGCTATAAATATTTGAGATTCTATGATATAACATTACACAACAGCAGTGTATACAAGCAATTAACAAAAATGCAATTATAGAAATTTCAAATTTAAATTAAATTATGTTCTAAATAAACTTTATCATTTTTGTATTATTATTTATTTTAAGTATAAAAACCTTAAAAAATTATTTAAAAAAAATTAATTGTAAAAAATTATTAGGATTGAAATTTGTTGAAATGTTAAATAAATCTAATACAAATAATAATACTTAAAATTGTCATTTTTTAAAAATAATTTTAGTAATTAGGATTATGCTAAATAGTTATAGTGAATAATTCTTATGTTTCTAGTTCAGATTCAAATTTTCACCAATTACATGATAAACATTAATGTGTTGATCATTATTACTTAAATTAGTTATATTTGAACTAACCTATACCATTTTCGTATATATGTTGATTAACTTCACAGTTTGACAGTTTTCGAACTCCACACCTCTGAGATATTTCAGCCATGAGTATTAGTTGTACTGTGGGTAATTATATCAATTTAATGGTTTTGATATTTCTCGGGATATTATCTCATTAAGTGTTTCATGTCAATTTTTATGGCTGTATTAATTCTGTTCAACTTGCTATTTTAACTAATTCTCTTTCTGTTTCCTGTGCATAGAAATGCATGTGAGTCTGGGCAATTGACTCTATTAGTGTTGTACGGAAGCTTGTGCATTGAAGGTCATAAACCTTTTCAATTAATATGAGATTAACAACGTTCAAGTCTTACCAAATTAACTTTACCCTTCAAATATGCTTTATTCTAAATGTAGTATGGTTGAAACCATAGGTAATAAAGATAAGGTTATAAGGCCATAGGTAATTATATAAAGACCTTTATCGTAAGTCGAGACGAGTAAATTAAGTTATGTTTGTACTATATATTGTACAGTGACGAAGGAAGCTGACCCCTGAGGTACTTGACATCAGTGGTGAACTTCTCTAGACTAACCTGTAGTTATATATGGCATTACTAAGTACACATTAGCCACATGCTAATAAGAACATCATAAATAAAATTGTGATGCATGGAGATTTTATTATTTTTATGATTAGAAGTTGCAAATAGAACATATGGATAACACTTTAAAATTGGAATCTATCACGTTTAAAATGCTCAACCATATATTAACTAATTATAAGTATATTATAGTTAAAAAAAATAATTTTTTATTTACGTTAATTATAATTTAATACTTAATAAATATATATATAGTAGATATTTATTTTGTTCAATTTGCCACTTCTCTTTAAATTATTTGTGCTAATAGTTTGTTTATTTATTATTTTATACTATTAAATATTGAACTGCAATTGCAAAATACTTTTAATTTATATAATGTTTATTAATGTAAATTTAGTGAATTATGATAAATAAATATAATAAATTATTTTTTAAAATAAGTTTCCACTTAAATTATGATTATCAATAATTTTTTGTATAATATTTAGGTATGATGAAGTTCTTATAAATTTAATTTGCATAATATTTATACATCTTCTATACTATATATATATATTTTAAAATAAATATTCAATTTTATTTTTAGTTCTTGCTACTTAGTTTGATTTAATTACTAATTTATTTTGTATTGTTATTATGTAATTAGTATTGGTTAAATGTAATTAATATTTAACTTGTTTCACACCGTTGTTAAAACACAAATTAAGCTTAAAAAATAAATTGGGGGCATTGTTTAGTCTTCATTAAATTATAAATAGTCATTAATATATTTTTGAATTTTCTATCAAATTTGATTGAAAACGGTTTTAAGAACCATTGGATCCAGGTCATTAAATAATTTATTAAAAAACATGAATTACATATTTATCTTTGTCCGATTCGAGGATTACATTAAAGTAAATCCATATCAAATCTACATTCTGCTACATGAAAAGATTTGGTTGCCTGATCCCATGCATGGCAATAAGGATCAAACCCCATACAACTTATTCATTAGCAATATATTCCTCGAGTTACGTCATTATGTAGGCATTGAATCTTATTACGGGGAATTAAATGGGGTAGAATAAATATTTCAATTTATTTAAAGAGAATTAAATGGTGTAGAATATCAACTCAATAGAATTTTGGTTTGTCGAGTTGTTTCAGTTTTCATCAATTTGTAATGTTATCCACATAGTTTTGACTTGCCGCTCCAAATTATTGAATTTAGGTATGTGGAGTTGATTATTTTTCATTAAATTATAAATTAGTTATTAATATATTTTCTACTAGGTTGAAAATGCTTTTAAGAACCATTGTATCCACATCATTAAATAATTTATTAAAAAACACAAATTACAGATTTATCTTTTCTCGCTTTGAGGATTATATTAAAGTAAATCCATGTCGAATCTACATTTATCATCAATCATTTCTTGATTGTACAAATGCTCACAGCTGTCCACCTATTCTACTGCGAAAACCATCATGAAAAAATAAAACTCAAATTTCAATGTTATTAATTATACATAGAATCATTATTAACAATAATGTTTTTCGCATCGAATATGTAATTTATGATATTCATTATGCAAGTGCAGATCTCAGTTAGAGGATCTAGTCGATGTCACAGACATCCCATGTAGATCTCTTGATATCAACAACCATTAATTCAAAATTAAATAGCATAAAATTATGGCAGTTGTACCAGTTTCTACTTTGCAGTTGTTATTTTTCTTGAAGCTCTGTGAATTTTATTTCCGCTCTTTATATTTTCTGTTCTTGACGGTCGAAATCTTTGTATTCTTCTCAACACATCTGCAAGTATATTTATCATGCGACTCGACACTCTACAAGCAAGCTTTCGCAAGTCAGGCTGGAACTATGTGCCTCTGATTGCAAGGTTTGCTAAGCATAATTTCTCTTACTCTTTCACATAATTCCACATATTAAATTCACTTTCTTGCTTTGATTCTGAGTGCAAAGTGGATGATATTCTACCTGAAATTTACATATTATGGACTGTGTTTTTAAATGATAGCCGATGGAACATTGATGATTGCAATTCCATTCGAATTTGATAAAGTTGGTACGTCCTACAATTCTCGTTTCTTTTTAACAAATTTACAAAGTTCTTAGAAGTACTTCTCAAGATTATATCATACAGAGAAAACATAGAAAATAGAATTTTTTTAGGTCTCTAGCATGAGAATAGCATTTGTATCAGCCTCTGAGGATTGAAAGTCATTTCCCTTGGAACGACTTTGTTTACTAAAGCCTCCGTTCATTAAAAAAGGTAGATTATTATCATCATCATTTTCTGAATCGAATTCCACTTCATTTGTAACTTTGGTGTTAGCACATAAAAAACTATGTTCTTGTTTGACTTAAAAAATTTTTGCCATAATTTTAATTTTCAAAAAGATAAAATACTTTTCGTAATTTTTTTTTTTTAATTATTATTTAACTAAAAATTACTTCGTTCTAATTTTAATTTTTTCTAAAACCTTCAAGATTACGTCGTAATTTTAATTTTCAAAAAAACTTACATCACACAGACTGTATGTTTTGAAGTTTGTTTCCATTTTCAACAAAGATTACATCGTAATTTTACTTTTCAATGAAAAAATATATCTCAAAGAGTGTATGTTTTGAAGTTTGTTTCCATCGCATTATTTTATTATTTGATTGAAAATTAAAATATATATATAATTTGATATAGAATAAATTTTTTCATCCTATAAATCCTTCCCTGACTGGATTCTATACCATTTATCTAGCTGTCAAAATACATTGGCTCTACACCTTTTTTCTTTTTTCTTTTTTGCAATTTTAACTAACCTGGAAAATAAAGTACTGCTAGGAAGGCGAGTTTGAGTGACATTTTCTGACAAAATAATGTTTTTCTATCTTAAGCTTTCGATTTTGTCAGAAAATTTTTGATTGAGGTTCTCCAAATTCAATGTATGATCATGCTCTTGAAGTACTTCCTGAGTGATCGCTATAGTCCCATTCTCTTAAGCTTTCGATTTTGTCAGAAAATTTTTGTTTGAGGTTCTCCAAATTTGACGTATGATCATGCTCTTGAAGTATTCTCGAGTGATCGCTACAATATTGTTTCTTGCATCTACCGTCTGTGATAAGGTTCATAGTTTTCCAGTTCACAATCTTTAGGTGTTTAGTCTGATTCTTGAAATATCGTCTGAATTTCGTATTGAACTTCCTGTAATTGATTCTGAGCATTTGAGATAGAAACTTCATGTTCCGTATCTTTCTTTGCAAGTTCTTGAAATATCACCTGAATTTTGTGTGGAACTTCCTGTAATTGATTCTGAGCATTTGAGATAGAAACTTACTGTTTCGTCTCTTTCTTTACAAGTTCTTGAAATATCACTTGAATTTTGTGTTGAACTTCCTGTAATTGATTCTGAGCATTTGAGATATAAACTTCATGTTCCGTCTCTTCTTTTGCAAGTTCTTGAAATATCGCCTGAATTTTGTGTTGAACTTCCTGTAATTGATTCTGAGCATTCGAGATAGAAACTTCATGTTCTATCTCTTTCTTTGCAAGTTCTTTTCTCAATTCTTTCTCAAGTTGCTCCAACGCATCTTTGATTTTTCTTTCAGCTTCAAATTGTGAACTCATTTGAATGCGATTTGCCGAAGAAATATTCTTTCCATCTTTTTAAGCTTTTGATTTCATGAAAAAGTATTTGATTTGAGATTATGAAACTTCGACATCTTATCATCTTCGATCTTGGGGGAGTTCCCCTCCTTCGAGGAATCTTATCCGTTTGCAATATTAACAACTTTGTTTACTAAAGCCTTTGTTCATTAAAAAATGTAGATTATTATCATCATCATTTTCTGAATCAAATTTCACTTCATTTGTAACTTTGGTGTTAGCAGATCAAAAACTATGTTCTTGTTCATAGAACAACATATTAGCATGATTATTATGATTTCTATCTAAAATCAATTCGACCTTGACTTTATGATGCAAAATTCGAAGGTCTCTATTGTATTGTTTCCTAGTTTTTGCATTCGATGGCCAATGACAGAGTTGCTAGACGTTAAATAACATCTAAAAGCATGCAAAGTCGAAACAAATATTAAATGTGATGAAAATAGGAGAGAGAAAAGAAATACTTCTATTCCTTGACAATAAAAACTGATGTTACAATGTCTTCCCCTCATAGAGGGTTTTACAAAATAGTGACTTCTGTAAGACACAGTGCACAAAATTTGATTCTGTGTCTCTCAGCTCAAAAAATAATAATACTTCTATGTAAACCTATTCTCTTTCGCACTCTGCTCTTCTTTTTAAAATAAAAACATATGACACTGTTACAAAGACTCTCGGGCCTTTTATATGTGGCAGCACATATTACACTAAAAATAAAACTAAAGAAACACGCTCTTTCGAAGCCACCCAAAATGAAGGCTGATATTAAAAACATTGAAATGTTTTAACATCAGCTCTTATAACAAAGTAATTTATAAAACAATTGTCGTGCATATAAAACATATTAAAACCTTTGACATAAAACCTTTGCATCGGGCGATGAATGAAAAAAAAACTCGATCGGATTTCAAAAGGCGATGAACCAAATTGCATTAAGACATTTCGCATTACAAATTTTTCCCTGCTGACATTTCGGTTGCGATGAACACATCCAAACTCGCCACATCAGCAAGACACTGTGGGGACCACCGAAGTTTAAAAATAAAAACATATGTGTTCATATAAAAATCAAAATGATTATGTTCACTGTGTTTAAAATAAAAAGTACTCTATTTCACCCAAAACAAAGACTGTCCCCAAACACAAAAAAAAAACCGTTTTTCAAACGCAGAGAACTAGTGCTGATAATCAAAAAACTGATTTTTCACCATATTAAAAAGCAGTTGGAACACAAAAAACTGGAGATAAAAAATGGAACAGTGAGAACATAAGTAGCTAATAGAACAGATGCAAATCCAAGGGTAGTTAAGACAACCCCAAAAACAAAACTCTATGAAATAAATTAAAGTTCAAGCTATTTTGTACTCATTGGCACCCTCCAAGAAATTATTGCATCTTGTGCATATTATGGAGGCAAGTTAGTCAGAATTAATCTTTAAAAAATTTCTTCCAGAATAAAAGACACCTAACAAGAGTCATCAGTTTAATTTATCGAGTAAAAGCAACACTAGCAGCAGTCAAAACATAAGTATAAAATATAACAGATGCAAAGGCAAGGGTAGTTTATAGGTTATGTAGTTATAGCTTACTGAGAATAGTACTTGTTACACTATAGTCTAGAGATTTATAGAAAATTAGAGTAGCTACCCAAATAGTCACATTAGTCTTATTGCTATGGACCTATGGTGGTGGTAGTCTTAGTCCCATGCCCTAAGTTATTATTATAGGATCTTAAAGATTTCATATAGTATAAATCAAGATTGTTCTATGTCATCTATTACCCACATTATCCTACACAAGTTACTATGTCTCAACTTCTGGTATTGCTCTTATTATTCAGTTATTTGATACCTTTGGATAGTTAATTTGTTGTTTTTTTCTTGATGTTTTAACAAAGTTAGGTGCCACTTGTTGCATTGAATGGAATATATAAATTTGGAATGATGGAATGTAGTGACATGCAACTTTCAAAGATGCTACAACAACTAATAGGAGAAGAAGACACCACTAATATCAAAATAGACTGTAGAAACAAAGCAACGGAGAAAACAAGTGTTGGATGCTTTGCATGTAAACCTTGTAAGAAGTGGTTTAGCTGCAGCTTCAAATGGTGGAAATGTTGTTGTTGTATGAAGTAAATTTGTTAATATGCAAAAAGTAATAAGCAGTTGTCAAAGATCAACACGAAGGAAATCAAAGAAAAAAACAAATATTCAATACTTTAAATCTAGATGTGATACCAGGTCGTATAGATGCGACTTCAGATGATCCAATTGTTGCTGTTGTATACACCATCATTGTTAATGTCCATAGAACAATGACTGGTTGTTAGCAATCATCATAGAATACATTTATTTGTCATTGAAATGAATATTTTGTCTTATCACAAAAAGTGGTGTAACCACCAAATTTTCAAAATATAATGATAGAATTAGTCCATATTATGTTGACCTATCTTGTGCAATATTTGCTACATTGACTTGCAAGTACATGCTTTGGTCCAATAAAGTTGGGAATTTCATAAGGGATGAATGCTTTGTAATAACTAAGTCGATTCTCACGTTCAACTATTTTTATGAAGCATATTGTTGCCTTCAAGATGCTATTATGCTACAGTGCACATCTAACTGTACATAAATATTCGTAATTACAACTATGTTGTTTACAACTAGCAAGATTAGCTTTACTAATCAAGACACATACAATCTGTATTTCATGCTTTCTATTCTATAAAAAAGTGAATTGTTTCTAGAATACATACCTTGTATGTGAGATTCATGTTTTCAGAGATAATAATCAACGTTGCATCTTCTTTTTTTTGCAGTGATACTTTTTAAATACAGAGAGATGCAAAATAGGAACTAGTTACTTGTAACTTTGCTTCTCTTATTTTACTATTTTGAAATCAAAGATACAATATAATAGTAAAATTAGTATTTTGTGCTAGTAAACATTATCATAGAGATATATTCAATAAAGCAAAAAATATTATAGAAGCTCTTCTCATCTTTGAGGAAAAAAATCTAAGATACATAGTACTTAGTAAACAAATCACCATATGAATCTGAAGAATAAATACATAGAAAAAAATGGTTGAAATCATAGACATTGAAAACTACCATCCAACAAAAAAACATTTCATAGATACTAATATTGATATCGTTTTAATGAACCATAGTCTCTTTATACTATAGCAATTTTCACATACTCCTGGAGATTCTTTGTTCAATGCATTTGAAGTGCTTTTGCACTTTCGTTACTCGTCTTTTGAACTGCGAAATGGAATAATAGACCATTTTCTCAATTGTCTACAACAAAATGACATAGAGGCAAAAGAATCAGACCAATATGAACTAGATCCTGTCATGTTATATCAACTTCATGGAATTCACAATGTTGACACATACCTTCGTAGAATGCGTTTTTCTGCATCTAATAGCAATTTCCAATCTAAAAGAGGCCTATGGGGAGACACATTTTACATACGGTGGCTATCAAAGTGGTTGAACATACCAATTGGAGTTTGGTCGCTAACAATGAAAACAAGGTATTTGTTCTTCAACCATGATCTAGATAAAATTCCACTAAACATTTTGTTTCATGATACAGATCCCATTAGTGGACATTTTGAACCCCTATTATACAAAATATTATGTAGATGCAACTTTGTACCAAATTATTCCTTGTCACCTCTTTGCAAATATCTTGAAAACCATTATGAATCCGTTGTTCATGAAATGAAAATTCATGGATTGCATATAGAAAAAACAACTATGTTGAAATGTGCTAATAGCATGTTTAGTGCAATTTGTCATTTAATAGCACCTGAATTTGATGAACAATATTTCAGACTCTACATTGTCCAATCTTTTTGCAATGCACTAATGGCTAGGAGCAATGATGCATTAAATTGTATAGAAAAACACTTAACAAATGAAACTATACAAAGTCAAACAATGGTTGCAGGCTGGCAACAATACCTAATTAATATGGCAATGCTATATGAAAAAGGAGGAGTTGAGGGAACATCATTTTTCTTCCAATGGAAATCGATCATATTCAATGTAAACATACAAAAATGGTCATTTACCAGTAAAACCATTGTGAATTACTACCAATCAAAAATAGATTTCAACCAAACGTACAACATATTATCATTTGAAACAAGTACATCACACATTCATTATGAACCATTACTATCAAATCAAAATAAAAATCGGTGCAATCTGCAACATAGAATACTACAAATGCACGAAAACACCAAGAATAGAATAAACTTTCGCAAATTGAAACAAATGATACGTACAAATGACCAAAATAAAATTGGACAAAATAGAAATAAAATAGCAGATAAAAATTGTTCATCACAAAAAAGTACTCCCATAGAAATTTACAAACGAAAAATTTAAGACACACCAAAAACCAAATGTCCAATATGTAAGACATTGCAATTTCAAAAGAACATCTCAAGCATTGGACTTGAATTAGAAAAAATGTACATAAACATATTTGAAAAACAAAAGACATTGCATTTAAATGTCATTTGTAGATCTTGCAAAATAGCACTTGCGAATGAAAAGTTGCCTCGCTTTGCAACACCTGAACAAATAAGACATAACAAGCCATTGCAAACTATAACAAGACTTTCAGAGCTTGAGGAAAGACTTGTTGCATTAAGAATTCTCTTTGCACAAATAAGACAATGTGGGAAGAAGCGATCACAAATGGGCTTAACTGGTTCAATAATCAATGTACCTGTCCAGATGGACATTGTCCAAAAAGCATTGCCATAATCCATAAACAATACAATCACAATTTCTATTGCATTAAAACAGCGACTAGAATACAAGAATGCATATTAAACAGGAAAAGTGCATGTGCATATTGACATGACAACACTTAAAGAACCATGTTCTCGAAATTTGTATAAAACTGAAAACATTTCCATTAATAGCAATCGGAATCGTATACTTGAATTGTACAATAAAGGTAATAAATCCGAAGATGAAAACATTGATAGCAAAAGTGAAACTATTAGCATTTCAGAAAGTGAAAGGCCAACTGAAACCTTGGTACATGGATTCATAGCTTCACAACGAATTCATGATTTACAAGACAAGATTATTGAAATAGCACCAGATGAGGGAAAATGACCACTTGGGATATTCAAAGACAAACATGCAGAAGAAATGAGTTTCCCAACACTATTCTTTGGAAATCCACGTGACGATGATATACTACAAAGATTTCGTTACCAAGAAATAGTAAAATGGGAACTAATGCATTGCAGTGGTCACTTTTCCTATCACATCACAAATTTGTTCTTCAAGACAATGCGAATACTCATTGAAAAGGTCATGTCATGCATCTCAATATGAATAAGAAAAGAAAAATTACAACGAAGAAAGTTGTTAGCAAAAGATGTTAAGTAAAAGCCCAACTTAGAAAAGTTACTAAAAAGTCACATTGGATACATAGATTTCAAACACATAAGAATTTCTCCTGATTACCATCAAAAAATGCAGAAACATATATTTGCAATGATATGACAATTAGGTCGTCCAACTTTCTTTGTTACATTTACAAGTGCAGAGCATCTTTGGACACTACTAGTACAAACTCTTACTATATTACATAGAAATAGAAATAAAGAGAAACACATTTAAACAATTGAGGAATGCAACATTTATTATCTTGTCAGAAAGGACCCAGTAACATGTACACATTACTATAGACATAAGACAAATGCATTGAAGCAATTGATCTGTCAAGATTGCACATTTTTTGGAAAAATATTAGATTACTACTTTGTAACTGAGTTCCAAAATAGAGGTAGTGCACAGGAACATGCTCTTATATGGATATAAAATGCTCCAGTATATGGAATTAATACTAACTTAGAAATTGAAAACCTCTTGGATAACTTTATAACTTGTAGCACAAATCACCTTGATCCAGAACTCGCAAAGATACATGAACATCATTATACCAAAAGATGTAAAAAAAGAAAAGCATCACAGTGTAGATACAAATTTCCAATGCTACCAATGAAAAGAACAAGGATTCTTGAACCAATTACTTCGGTGCACGGCTCAATAAATGAAAAAGTTATGTCCTTGCAAAGCACCTTAGAGCAAAAATACTATGACAAATCAACTAGTCATGAAGATTTCTTAGATGAATTCCAGTTAACATAAAATGATTACATCGAATTAATAAAAAGTACATTAACACAGCCAATGGTATTCTTGCAACGAAAACCATTAGAAATATGGAATAATAGCTTTGCATACAATATGCCACACCTATGGAATGCAAATACAGATGCTCAATATGTTCTAAATGCATATGCTACAGCTTTATATTGCACTTCATATATGACAAAAGTTGACATATCTATGACAAATGCATTCAAAAGGATATGGAATGAACATGAAAAGAGAAAAATTGATGCTATTCAAATGATACAGTCTCTAGGCAATGTTTTTCTTAACCTTCAACAAATTTCAGCTCAACAAGTAGTCCACATAGCTCTATCACTATCATCGAATCATAGTTCAAGAGAATTCAACTTTATAAACACAACACCAATAGACGAACGCACATTTATACTTAAAAGAACTACTCTTTTGAAACAAATTCTTGACAACTCTAAAGATGTTATGTGCAGTTCTATAATTGATTACTATACCAATATGCCTAATGCTATTAAGCATATATGTTTAGCTGAATTTGTATCAAAGTATATGGAAGATGGCAGACCAATATCAAAAATAAAAAAAGAAAAAGTAATTTGATTCATTAAATACAAACTACACGTTGACTATGAAAACTATTACAGAGAAAAACTTTTGCTATATGTTCCATTCGAAAACAATGAAAATGCACTAAAGCAAGACTCCTCTACATGGAAGAGTGCATACATGTTGCATAAGAACACAATAAAGAAAAATGAAACTAAGTTCACATATAACATGAACAAGAAATGGGGTGATTTGGAAGAAGCAATTCAAAAAATTGATAGCAGCACTGCAACTTCTAATCATACAATAAAAAAACCTGAAATATCTAATGATGTTACTGAGAAGTATGACTTGGCTAAAGATTTGCAATTTCCTCAATGCAATGAGAAAAAAAGACATCTTAACATTGGTTTTCAATTTACAGAACATCCATTTATGCTTAGCAGCGAAGAATACTACAAGATTAGGAGAATGATTAATAAATAACAACAAGCAATACTCAAAGACATTGCAATGAAAAAACGAAAGAACATAGACAAACCATTCTACTTATTTTTGACTGGAGGAGCTGGTACTGGAAAAACATTCATAGCAAAAGCAATATTCCAAATGCTCATGCGCATCTACAATGAACATTACAATAGAGACCCTTTGAAACCAAAAGGTTTGATATTAGCATATACAGGTAAAGCTGCATATAATGCAAGTGGAGTTACAATTCATTTTGCATTGCTAATGCCTTTCAACAAATCTAGTTTTATTCCACTTAGCAATGATGTATTAGACAACTTAACACAACTGTACGAAGAATTAAGGGTTGTTCTGATTGATGAAGTATCTCTAATTGGAAGTTTTTTTCTATATCAAATTGATGATCGACTAAGAAACATTAAGCACAATGAAACAAAATACTTTGGAAACATTGATATCATATTTTGTGGAGACTTGTACCAAGCACAACCTATACAAGATTCACTAATATTTTAACAACCTACAATAAGAAGGAAACCAATAACATATTACTTTTGGAAAGAACATGTAAAGTACTATGAATTGCACATTGCAATGCGTCAAACAAATGAAAAATTCATTAGAATTTTGAATAGGATGCGTTTAAATAATAAAAAAGAAGATGATTTGAATTACCTAAATAGACATTGTATTTGAAATGCTCCTAATGATCCTACTTTCCCCTATCTATTTTTTAGGAATAAAGATGTAGCATTACATAACAAGAAAATGTTGTCTATTGTTCCTGGTGATGAAATTGTAATTAATGCAATTGATTACGAAGAAGAAAACCATGGACACATACCATCTCATGCACAAACAGCAACATTGCCTTCACAAATTGTCCTAAAAATTAACATGCTAGTTGAAATATATGCAGGACACTATGACTTACAAGACGGTCTAGTCAACGGTGCAGATGGTATCATTAAAGCATATGTAAAATTAGACAACTTTGATGTAATATGGATCAAATTCTATGATGAACATGTTTGCCATCAACAAACACATAAATTTTCTTTTCTATATAGCGGAGAAATTTCTAGTGATTGGACTCCCATACTGCGCACAACAAAGCCAATTTCTATATTAGCAAAAACAGGCAACTTGAAAATCAGAAAACAATTCCCAATCCAACTAGCATGTGCACATACAATACACAGATCACAAGGCTTGACACTATACAATCTTGCATTTGATCCTTTAGGAATACGACACCATGGATTAGTATATACAACTCTTTCTCGTGTGAGAAACATAGAATCATTGTATTTGCTTAGTCCACTTAATAAACAAAACTTCTGAATTCAACTCAAAATTTCTGTTGAAATGGAACGTTTACACAGAAACGCAAAGTGGCAACTAGACTACAACTATTCGTTATTAGAAACAAAAGCATACATTTCAATTCTTTCTCTAAACACTCGCAGTTTACAAATACATATTGATGATTTGTTAAATGACTATGATCTAATGCAATTTGACATCCTATGTTTACAAGAAACACATTTGAATAATTCAATGCTACTAAAAAGACTTGAATCATTCAATTGCATATCAAATCATAGTAAACATGGTTTGCTAATTTGTTTAAAAAAGCATATAAAGACCTTGAACCATATTCATTTTGAAGAAAAAACATTCAAGCTACACTAGAAAATATGCTTCTTCATGACATGGATATTATAGTCGTGGATGTCTATGCTGCGCCATATGCAACATTGAACAATACATTGGATCTTCTTTCAAAATAATTATGCAAAATACATTCAAATCAAGCAATAGCAATTTTCGGCAATTTCAACATCAATATGCTTGAAAGCAACAACAAAACAAACAAACTAAGATCGTATATGCACAATTACAACCTTCATTTTCTTTTAGAGACAAATAACAATCAACAATTATCAATCATTGATCACATATGTTCAAACATAACTTGTAGCTATAATACTTTCAGGTTAGATACATATTGGAGCGACCATGATACTATTTGTCTCATCATTGAAGACAAAAATGCAACACAAACATAGTGCAAATGAAAGTAGTCTAATGCTTTTTTCTAGTCAATAGTATCAGAATTGCATACTCATGTCCTTATTATACAAATCAAATAAATAGTGAGCATTATTACCAAACATACCTTTAATTTGTTTCTAAAAAAAGTATTTGAAAGCTGCATAATATCCTTTTAAATACTATGACTTTGACTTCTAATTGTATGTCTTGCAGATTACTATAGCTTTGTACAATGAGTCAAATAGCCAAAGACGGGTCACAAAAATAAATAAACACATCCAGTTTTGCTTACTATACTAAAATTAATTACCCTTAAATGCATATGTATAGAGATATCTCTATGTTTAACTATTTATTTCTTTCTACAAAACTATTGCAAGACCTATTCTTATATTAATAGTGCTGACTTCTATAGCACTGTTTTTCATATAGAATTATGCTATGCATCAATGATTTATTTCTCAAGCATCACAGAATTCATTTTAATTCTTGAATTTGTCTTTCAAACCATTGTAATATTTTCATGCACAAATGAGACACGCCCCATTGCAAATTGCAAACTATATATAACCACTTTGGAGTTATCTAACAATAAACACCACAGAATACTGAATCTTATTCTCTACAGTATTTTAGCACTACGACACAATTTTTTTCCTTTTTCATCATCTCAATAATGTTCCGTGCTTAAACTTGACAATCATCACCAACTTATTATTTACATCAAAACTGTTACATGCATAATTATATGAATCACAGTCTTCTTGTTCTTCTTTTCTTGTCAACCATTAATTCCTTTTCCTCACCCTTCCTCTAGAAACTTGTCAAGCTTCCTATTCACTTTACATTTGAACCCTTTTTCACTAAGATCTCCTCCAATTTCCCGTGTTGCTTCTTGTCAACTTCTAAATTGCAATAAAGATAATATCAAATACAAATTAAATTGCTTCCAAAATTATAACTCTATTTCAGTTACATCAAACTAAATTATTTCATAATCCATATTCATCTTAATTCACATTGTGCAATTTGAACAAAATGTTTCCAATCTCATCATTATTTCTCTTAATATCCCTATTATCTTTGAAATTTTATCTATACCTTTTTTTTTGGTTTATTTTGTCCTATGGTGTTTCTATGTTATTTTTGGTTGGGTAGTACAACAAGCTCAAATAACATATATCTTGATCAACATATTTATTGTGCAAATTGCCAACCACCCATAATAAGAAACAACATTGGAAAGTGAGCTTGATTAAGAAACACATCCAGATTTTCTTATTACACCAAACTTACTTAGTATTTGATGCATATGTAAATGTTTTCATGCCAATCAGCAGTACCTGAACTTTCATACGTCTGTACTAAATGCGTTTACACGTTTCTATAGTACTGGAATTGAATCATTTTTTCTCTCAGCCAAAATTTTTTTTTATATTTGCAACTCAGATCAATATATATATCTATTGCACCAATAGAATTTTCTAAATTTAATATTGTATAGTTTATAAGTATTCCATTATCGAAGTTTTTAAACGCAATTAATATTTCTTTCAATAAATAATATTCAGTTTCCAGTACAATATACAATAAGCTTATACTTTTATTTTTATTTTTAGTTATTAAAATTTACCAAACACTTCATGGTTGTGTTCAAGCGCACCATTCAGTGATGTTGCATCTTTTTCATCTCGCAGTTTTGGACAACAAGCTAGAATAGACAAAGAACAACAAATATCAAGTGCAAATGAATCAGACAAGTAAGTAAATTTGAAACAAATTCTTATACGTACCATTCACATAGCATTCATATTTATCACCAATATATTTTACTTCTAATTGTTTCTTTTGCCACATTAACATCATCAATACACAGATTGAAAGCAACATATTTAGTTCCAGTTACCATTGAAGAAATAAAAATTCGCAAAATTGGAAAAATGTTCAATGGAGATGTTATGGTTATCTATAGCACATATCTTGATAAAGTCCAAAAAACACGAAAAATACTACGTGCAGATTTGACAGATGCCGAAGGAATAATGACAATCACATTGTCCATACCAACTGAGCTTATTGAACAACATGGACAAAAATATCACCAAGAAAAGCAATATCTATTACAAATTATAAAGTTCTTCCCAAAACAAATTATGACCACGGTGATTGTGATTGGATTCTGCTGCTAATTGAACTAAGCACCATACAGAACATACCAAAAATTTGAAAAGAGTACAAATTCATTCTAGATACAATAGTAAAATAGCTTACAACAAATACATAAACATATCCAATTGGAAAAATTGCAGCAGTTGTCACAGCTACACGGAAATTTGGTTTCCAATATACATTGCAAATTAAAGATGGAAATTTCGATGACAATAGAGCAACGGTAACATAAATTACTTTGCAATGTTTTTATATTTATAGTTCCATCCTACATTTCAATTCGGTTTAAAAAAAAAAACTTTATGTGTTCTTTTGCAGTTGCAGTTATTTGAAACATTTGCACCGCTCTATGATGAAATTGAGCAAGAATTGCAAAAAGGCCATCTTCCAATTATGTTATTCAAAAACATAACAAACAGGAAAGAACTGAAGGACAGAACACTTCAAACAATGCAAGCTACATTCATCACAAAATTGAATGCAGAAGCAGCAGAGGAACTCAGAAAATTAAGCCCTCCAAGATTCTCTGTAAGTACGAATGAAACAGTACATCTACTACTCAATATGCAATTGTTTCTTCATCTGTTTCTATTTTGACATATACTACTTGTCCTCCTCTATGAACAGATAAAAGGAACATTGACAATTGCAATCATTTACTCTACGCCATTTGAACCAGTTTGTGTTGAATGCAATTCACCAATACTAGCCTCTACAATGATAGAGGAGAATACATTTGATTGCATAAGTGCAATAAAAATTCGTCCTTTTCCTATTCACAATGTCTTAATTGCATAATCAAGTCCAACAACACCAATTTGCAATGTTGCATCCCAAGAAAATTCCTCTTGAAACAGTTACTTCCCAACCTAGCGCATATGTCTTTTCAAGACTATGTTAAAAGGAAACAAGCAACAATGTATATGCTACGCGATTTCAAAATCAATGGTACATTTACAATCAATGAATACAACGAGATCCAATCTTTTGACAACAGTGGAAGCCCTACCAAGGCTAGGTATACTTATAATTATTCTTCATCTTTCAACAAAAAATCAGATATATGCAATTTAAATTATGCTATCCAAAATAGCAAGATTTGTACTAATTTTTCCCTTTTCATTGCAGCACCATCACTTCCACAAACATTGGTTACAAGAGAAACACATAGTAATCTAGAAATTAGTGCAAAGTTCTTCTCAATTTTTGTACAAGATTTTACTGCTCAAATCTGCCTTTCGCAAAGTGCAGTATCTCTGCAACATTTTGCTAGAACAAGAATGTTTTCAAAGACAACAAAAGCTGTTGTTAAAAGAGTTAAATGCTACACCTATTGCTCCTCTACCAAGTGGTGTAGTAGCTAAAGCCACTAAAGGAACTGGTAAGCCACCAGACAAAGTAGATGCATCCCACACTGTTCTTATTGGAGAAAGATCAGATTCCCAGACACCTCCATTTCTGCTAACTTATGAAATCTACAATAAGAATTTGCATAATTGTTTGATTGATTCGGGAGCATCTTCCAATATAATGCCTTCTTCTGTTTGTGCTAAGTTGAATATCGAACCTCAGAAGTCTGCTGTTCATATTGTACAATTGGATCGCTCCAAGGTTCAAGTTATTGGAGAAAAAATATAGCTTTTCCATTTTACATTTACAAATGTTTTCAAATTTCATACATATGTGTTCAATGAATAGAACATGTCTTTACAATCTGACGTTATATATATAAATGTTATAAATCTTTTTAAAAATTTCCTGAAAAAAATATTTGTGCAGACATGATCCCTGGGCTACTTCCAGTCTTCTGTCTTGTTGTTTATTGGTTATGCAAAAATCATAATTGACATCTGGAACATTAATTCATCTCTGTAAAAGAGGGAGACGCACTAAGATTATTTTTCCATACGATGTGCACTACAAGTAGCCGCCTCTGCAAACAAAGCAAGGACATTATTTTTTCATATATTCTTATGTATCAACTTTGAACAACATCTCTCAATTTGGGCAATAAACACTGTTACTGATGAAATAGGTAACCTGACCTCAAAACGGGAACTCTAGCCCAAAAAGAATCAAAAAGCATGAAAAAACACACCAAAAACAAAAAAGTGTATTCCAAAACGCACTTGGTTTTTTTTGAAGGTCAAATTTCAACATTTCATAAAATTATGCTAAAAACAAAATTGTTTATTGAAAAAAGGATTGAAAAAACACCCTCAAAACAAAACCAGTTGATGTTGGAATAACAAAAAAAAAAAATTGTGTCATATTTTTGACATTTTTAAAAATAGAAATAACATTTTTCAATTTTTAAAATTCAAAAATTAAAAAAAAACCTAAAATTTAAGAAAAAAAATAAATTTAAAAAATAAAAACATTTTAAAGCTTAAAATTTAAAAATATATAGGAATAAAAAAATAAAACTAAAAACAAAATAAAAATTTGAATTCAAACATTAAAAAAAAAAATTTAAGAAAAAAAAAATTTTAAAGATTCAAATTTCAAAATGTATAGAAATAATATATATATATATATATATATATATATATATATATATATATATATATATATATAAACAAGTTAAAAAAAAGAAAGAAATTATAAAAAAAAAATATAGAAATTAAATTTAAAAAAGAAAAAGAAAATGTTTATTAAATTAAAAATAAATAAATAATAAATTAAAAAAATATATATATTAAAAAAACAAATAGATTTTAAAAAATAAATAATATTTAAATTATAAAAAATAATATATATATATATATATATATATATATATATATATATATATATATATTTTATTAAATTTAAAAAAAAAATATTAATATTAAAAAAACAAATTAAATTTAAAAAAAAATATTAAATTTTAATAAATAAATGAATAAACAAATAAATTTTGAAAAAAAAAAAAAATTTAAAAAAAAAAAACATTGTTTAAATAAAAAGTTAAAAAACTTTAAAAATCAATTAAAATTGAAAAAAATAAATTAAATAAAATATATTAAATAAAAAATAAAATAAAAAACAAATTAATTTCAAAATATTAAGTTTAATTAAAAAAAAAAATCTATTTTTAAATACACAATTTTCATTGAAATAAAAAAATATATAAAAATATTATGTAATTAAAAAAATTATAATAAAAAAATATTAAATTCAAATAAATTTAAAAAAAAAAATACAAAATTTACTAAATTTTAAAAAATTAAATGAAAAAACTAAACATAAAATTTAATAATAAAACAAAAAACGAAAAAAAAAATCAATTAAATAATAAAAAAAAATACAAAATTTAAAAGAAATTAGAAAAAAAATTAGAAAAAAAAATTTATAAACAAAAAAAATCAATAAAATTAAAAAAGGGTTAAAAAAAACAAAGAAAATAAAAACGAATTAAATTTCAAATATAAAAAATAAATTGAAAAAAAAAAATATGTAAATTTTTTGAATTTAAAAAAAAAAATTAAAAAAAATCGAATTAAAAAAAAAATATTAAAAATTAAAAAAATTGAAAAAAAAAGAGAATTTTTTGATCGTGGTGGCGCCGCCAATCGGCCTCCTGTCCAAGTGGCGGTGGAGGCCAGCCGCTGGGCGGGAGGCCGATTTCGGGAATCACCCTTTCGTGGCGGGAGGCCGATTTTGGGAATCGCCCTGAGGCCGATTCCGTGAATCGCCCTGAGGCCAATTCCATGAATCGCCCTCCCGCGGTGGGAGGCCGATTCCGGGAATCGGGAATCGACCTCCCGCCGTAGGAGGGCGATTCCCGAAATCGGCCTCCCGTGGTGGGATGGCGGTTCCCGGAATCAGCCTTCCGCTACGAGAGGGCGATTCCGGGAATTGGCCTCCTGCTGCGCGAGGGCGATTCCCGGAATCGGCCTCAAGGCAATTCCCGCCGCGGGAGGGCGATTCCCGGAATCGACCTCCCGCCGCTCAGGGTGATTCCCAGAATTGGTCTCAGGGCGATTCCGAGAATCACCCGCCCGCCCAGTGACCGGCCTCCGCCGCCACCTGGGCGAGACGCTGATTGGCGACGCCACCACGATCAAAAAATTTTTTATTTTATTTTTTTTTTATTTTTAATATTTTTTTTTAATTTGATTTTTTTTTAAATTCAAAAAATTATTATTATTTTTTTTTTTTAATTCAAATTTTTTATTTTAAATTTAATTTGTTTTAATTTTTTTTGTTTTGTTTTTTTTTTTTTAAATTTGGTTTTTAAATTTAATATTTTAGATTAATTATTTTTCAAAATTTAAAATTTATTTATTAAATTTATTAAATTTTAATTTAATTTAACTTTTTTTTTTTTAATCTTTTAGTTTATTTAGTTTTTCATTTTTAAAATTTATAAATGGTTTCATTTATAAAAAAAACAGTAAATTTATGGGTATTTGTTTTTTAATTATTTGGACGTGGTTTTTTTTCATTTTTTTTTGTTTTTTAATGATAGTTTTTTTTTATTTTAATTCCTTTATTTTATTTTATTTTTTTAATTTTAATTTTTTTTTTTAATTTGTTTTTTTTGTTAATTTTAAAATTTGTATTTTTTTTCTTATTGTTATTATTTTTTTAATTTAAATTTTTAAATTAAATTTTTTCTTCTTTGTATTTTATCATTTTTATCTAAATTTTGTAATTTAAATTATTTTTAAATTTTCTATTTAAATTTTTTTTTTTTAATGATATGGTTTTTTTTAATAACTTAGAAAAAAATATTTTGATATTTTTTTTTAAATTTTTTTGGTTAATTTTTGTTTTTCTCTTTAAATTATGTGTTTTTTTATTGAAATCTTGTCATTTCTTTCAATATAATTTTCGAATATTTTTGTTTTTTTTTGTTTTATTTATTTATTTTTGTTTAAATTTTTTATTTTTACGAGTTAATTTTGTTTTCTTTTTACATTTTTATTGGTTTTTTTATTGTTTTTATATATATATATTTTTATCTAAGTTTTGTGTTTTATTACCAACATGAAATCACCACTCTAAAAAAAAAAGGTTGATGTTGCATCAATACGTTTCAAAATTAGTATGAAAATTACCGCTCTAAAAAAAAGAGAGTTGATGTTGCATTAATACGTTTCAAAATTAGCATGAAAATCGCTAACATTTTAAAACAAATATTCATACTTCATAAATAAAAATATTAGACTGTCAAAAATGTGCTCAAAAAAAAAAAGGTGATTCTGCATCACCACTTTTCAAAATCGGGTGCTTTTTATGCTACCAAAAAAAAGTAGGTAAGAGTGCGGTTACCTATTTGATCGGTAACAGTGTTAATATTGTTATGGTAACAAAAATAGTAAATCACCATTTCTAAGTTTATGCTTCCTTAGCTTATAAGTTCATATTTTTTTTTTTTGCAGATTCCTATATTCACTGTTAATAGTAATGCACCAAATTCTATGTCTAAGCACTGTACTAAGACTAAAATTAGTCTTATCTTCCCTGCTCTTCACCTTTGTTATAATTTTCTTTACAATATGATTCTTCTTCACCTGCACTTTACGACTGAAAGCTTATATATTAAGCATTATTGGGTCATTGATATTTACTTTGTTAAGTTCTTTTTCTACTTTAATATTCAAATACTCCAGTCTTAGCTTTTGATAAGTATTTGTTCAAGAATTTTCACTAAATCTTTGATTCCATGAGATAATATATATAATCAATAAACTATGCACATACAGTGCAGATGCCACAAATGGTTTGAATAGTATTTCAAGCCAAGAATACAAGTCTCCTTAAATAGTAGAATTCTGGTTTTTGTTTTTGTTGTATTTAATTGTTTTGTATTTGGAAAACTTACTTTGCACTAATTTCTTGAACTAGCAATTTAACTATACTTGTGATTTTTTAATATCTCAATCAAAGGGCTTCATATGAGGCTTGGCCACATATAAAAAAAATTGGCTGGCTTTTCCACATCTGATACATTGGCTGAACATGATCAGACATTTGGGTGACTCTTTTAGCCAGACTGACATTTTCATGTCTACAGGAAGAAAAACTCTGTGGTTGATTGTAATATCCCATTTCAGGGATATCTCTAAAACAAGGCAAACTCCAACCAGAGATAGACTGGGAGGGCATTTACCAGATATGTCGCCTCCAAAAGAGAACGAGATCTGGAGGCTACCTGGCCCTTTCCAGACTCTGTCTAAGAGTGAAAGATAAACACACCAAGTGGTATAGAACTAGAGCGCTCAAAAACAATAATGGTGCAGTAGACTTATAATAGAAAGAGAATACGACAACTCATCTAGAAAACATAGAGAAGAAATGTTGAGCCATTTTATTAATCTGAGAAATGTAATGGAGTACAATAAGCTAATCTTGTGCAAGGAAAGTGAGAAAACACTCTCAGAGAATACTGGAAATGGCTGCTCTAGGAACTACGTCCTAGCTACTGGAAACTGATGTGTAGCTACTACTGTTGGAATGGACTGAAGACTAGGGGTTGATCCCCTTGCCGAAATAAGCTCAAAATCGGTAAACCTCCTCTCCTCGGCAACCCGGACGAGATCCAAAAACCATTCCAGGAATGGCCAACCCCAGAAATCACCAGAAACTGCCTCCCCAGTGAATTATGCTAGCCTCCAAGGCACTGCGCAGTGGCTAGATAGAAACAGTTGAAATACTGCCACAAACTCTGTCGAAAACCTCTGATGGGCAAAGGCTAACCCTCTGCTCAAAATCCCGGCAAAATCACCTGCAGAAACCCCAATCCGAGGCTCCTCCACAATGGACTGCGTCCTCTCTCCCAGTGACTGCACAATCTCTATAAGCTCCAGCTCTGCAACAAACCCAAACAATAAAACGACTCACAAAATGCTGAAAAACCAACCTTGCCCGAGCAGGCACTCGAAGTCCCCCGGCGCTAAGGGTGAGATCTCCGACCGCAGACACTTAATGCACTAAACAGTGCTGCAGATAGGCTAAACAACCATCGTGCTTAAGAAGACAAAAGTCTCACTCCAAAATCATCAACTCAAGAATGAATGAAATGAGGAGGCTCATCCATCTTTTATAACGTTGGTTTCCCTCCAAAACCCAACGTAGCCTATCTCTCTCCTCCACATCCTCATCCTTATCTACGCAGAAGCTTGTAGAAGCTTCTAGAGTTTACATAGGCTCCCTCCTCTACGTGGTGTTAGGCCCCCCTTGACTCCCACTTAAGTCACAACGTTGTGCTACTAGGTGGATGTCTTATTTCACTTAAGTGAGTTAGACCTTCTTCACTCACTTTTTATTTATCTACTAACTATAGACGACAAACTAAACAAAATAGAATATTCCAATTAGTTGTCGCTAACTATGAATATTACATTGATCGACTATCAAAGCTAGGAGTTAAGAAAGATTTTGGCATCATGTACTACCACAGGCACAGGGTTCTGTTCTACTTCACTGAATATGACTTTGGTTTACATCATACTTCTGGTCTCTATTATTGGGCCATTTTGGTGTACTAGTGCTCCACTTTTTTTTTCTCTTTTGATACTTTTTGATCGCTGGTGCTCTACTTATATTGAGATTTCACTATGACTCTGGTACTTTGTGTGCCTGCACGCACATATGCCTTTCTGAACAGTATTAGTTTCTTTTTGTATGTAGGATGGGTTCCTTCTATTTTTTTGGGTATATCTCTGCATGTATGCAGCTTATGTTGATATAGAATCTCTCTCTCTCTCTCTCTCTCTCTATATATATATATATATATATATATATATATATATATGATTAATTGCCTGGCCTGGTACATTATGTCAAAATCAGTGCTCAGGCATGTGGTGACTCTTTGATTTGGTAAATAGTTGAGATTTTACAGCATTGTTTGCTGTGATTGTTTTCGAATTCAATGGAGAAACATGTGAGAAATGTAAAATTAGATGATACGAGACGACATAATTTTCCTTTTGTTTGACCCAGATTTTTTTTGTTAAAACTTTTCTTAATATGTCACCTTTATCCAATCCAACAGGGCATTATTTTCTGATTGCAGATCAAAATATACGTAGTGCAACTGTACCACTTTTGCCATATTTCCACTTTGTTGTTTGTTATGAACTTTTTATTTTGACTCCCTATTAACGACACTACTACATTCTTCGTGTTTTTGGCTGTTTCCAATAGTCACTTTATGTTATGGAATTTTTGAAATCTTCTCTTTATAATAACTAGCAAATTCAGTTATTTCTGAAATCTGCTCTGATATTGACTGACTAATTGAGCTATTACTACAGTACAAAACTTGTAACATATGCAGTAAAAAACTTTGAGAGTCATTTTAATACAATTCACATTTAAAAAAATATTAATTATAACCTTAGAGGGATTTTTGAATCGAATTATTATTTAAATATAATATATATTTTTAATTTTTTTTAATTTTAGATTTTTTTAAACTTATACATCACTATTATTTTTTAATGAAAATGATTAGTAACGCTGAGCAAAACATTTGACCACGCTTGATCATGACCGTATTTTGCCGTCGGGCTCACTACAAAATAATGAAAAAAACAATACACATTATGTGTTTTTTTTTTTTTTTTTTTTTTTTTTTAAATAAACAGTAAAAAAAAATACATACCATCTTTTCGTTTTTGGCTTTGGAGCCTTTTAAAACTTTTCATAACAAAATTATTTAAAAAAAATAAAACAAAATAACATATTATATATATTATAAACTTAAAAAAAAAATTATTATATATATATATGCATTTACCATACATATAGATTTAAAAAGTCAAAAGACTTTGGAATAAAGTCCATCGTGGCGCTTCATAAAACAAAAGAAATTAAACCCTTTAAAATAAAATTTTCCCTAACAAATTGCAACATCTCTATAATTACATTAAGCGGCATGTAATAGCCGTAATAGCTATCCATAAACATTTCCCACATCACATTGCAACATTACTATATTTAAACTAAGCAACAGGTAGTCGCTACCTTGTAGCCTTTTTTAATACACATATGTTCCCATTCTACAATAACGAGAAATGTCATATAAACTCTATCAACATCCCACAGTGCGAAATAACACTTTAATAAATTAATTAAGACTTGATTCTACAATTAAGAAAATATTAATACTTAACCAAGACATTGTTCAAATACTTAACAACATCTACTATAAATCATTGTGTAATAATTATTGGCTACAAACGAATAAAAATGGTGCAAAAGACTCCACAACTAATATGAATCACATCAAAATGTAGAAACAAGAGATTTTTTCCATGTACATAAATCCATTTTCATAAAACAAAACACCACATCGACACTTCCTTAATTACACCAACATACCAATAACTACGGGAAAAACAAAGCTATGTTGTTATGCAACTATCCACTTATTTATATATATGTTTGTAAATTATTATTTATACATCATCACTTCATATCAAACACATTAGAGAGTTATAAAACCATATGGAGAGAGTTATGAGACCTCAATGTATGTAAAATGGTCATTACACCCACTTTTCCACATGCATATATTTTTTCCATTTCATTCATTAGTCTAAATTGTCTCGTGTAAACATGGAGAGAAAAATCATGATAGTCACATGATAACATTTAATGAAATTTTAATAAGTCATGCTTCCTTAACCATTCCAATTGGATATTCTGAGAGTGTAATCCCAATTGGCATGGTAAATCGTGTATGACAAGCTCAATTGGCATGGACGATCCTAGTTGACAAGCTCGATACATTGATTGTCAGCTTCGTTCTTTACAATGGTGCTTTCATAAAAAGAAATAGACGGTATAATTGAAATAAATGAGCGTTACAAGGAGGGAAATGGTGTGATATTATTTGAACCTTACACTTAGTCACCAATTTTCGTTTTATTCTCCTCATTCCAATTCATATGATTTTTCTAAACACATTTTATTACTAGATACAAATTTGAAAAAAAAAAATCATAAATGATAGTTCAGTATAACTTTAAGAAAATTTAGTAAAAAATTTTAAAAATCTAAATTATAACCAATGTAGACTGTTTTATTAGGAATCTCAAACTGAAAGATAGCTCACCTTACAATGAACAAATTCTTAAAAATAAAAATAAAAAAATTCCATGGTAGAATCCAAAAGTGAAGTAATCATGAGGTGGTAAGTGTTAAAGAATATAGATTCTTTTACAATAAGAAGTTTCTAAAATATATTAATTCCGTAGAGTGATTGTTATTAGCCAATCATGTTTTTATTTTAACTTGATTTGATTTGATTTGCGTTGATCATGATTATCGTTTTGAATTATTGAACTCTTTTTCTATAAAAACATTTTTAAATTTAAAATTTTTAGTAATATCATTATTATTATTTAAAAACATAAAAATTAAATTTAAATTTTAATATTTAAATATGAAAATAATTTAAAATAATTTTTTTAGAGTTAAAGTAGTTGTTATTTTAACGATTAGTTTAGCTATCTCTACATCTATTTAAACTTAATGTCTGGATCCGACCTCTCAGTTAGTCTTTATGATGAACCACATTGATTGGTTACAGATCCACAATGTTCTTTTGCATGTGATTATTACCAAAAAAATTCTAAATATTTATAATGGATCACATAAACCTAAATTCTATAAAAAAAAATATCTTCTTCTTAGAAAAATATATAGATTGTTTCAAAGACATAGTATATATATATATATATATATATATATATATTATTACTAATTTATTCATTAAATTTCACTAATATAAAATTTGTTTGAAAATTATGGTCTGTTTTTCTTACTTCCTTACTTCATATGTATGTTCGAATTATAAACAATTTTAGTTTTTTTTCTTTCTTAATCGCAACTTTGTTTCCTTATTTTTGTTTGAGCCATGGTTTCATTGTCTTTTTATACATTTTTCTATCTACAATGTTTTTTTCAGCACTGTTCCAATAATATCATCGCCATTTCATTGCCTTTCTGTACATTTTTCTATCTGCAATGTTTTTTTTTTGGGCACTCTTCCAATAATATCATGTCTGTTTTTTAATTTTATGGATTGATAGTGATTTATTTACCATTCTTTTTCAAAAGCTGTAAATTAAAGCTGTAAATTATTAATAAAATTAGTAAATATAATTATAATATTAACATAAATTAATTATTTATAATATATTATTATAATAATCTTTATATTGATTATTATAATTTCTTTTATATTTATTAATATGTAATTAAGATATTATAATTGTATTAAATTAGATATATTTATAATTATACTATGTTATAGTGATGGTAAAGATAACATTATAATATGTTATAATGTGAGAAAAAAAATGTTATATAAAAAAATAAATGTCAAATTTACATTTAAATTAATAAATAAATCAATATGAGTATCATTTTCAATATAATCAATTGTATTTTATATTAAATATTTTTTATTATAATATTAATGGATGAAATATATATATATATATATATATATATATATATATATATATATATATATATATAACAATTTTCTCTTCCATTAAGTTTTTTCTAAATATCATTGATGAATATAACTTTATTTATAAATAAAATAATAACTGAATAAAATTAAAATGTTGTTTAACTTTTTTTTTAATAATTTATGAGATAAGATTTAATTTACTAATATCATTTTAATTTTTAGTTAATTTTATAAGTTGTCATAAATGAAATGAAAATTAGTTTATTGTGAAGAATATTATTAATAATAATTATGAATATAGAAAGGCATTGTTAACACTCACAAGAAAACTAGTTATTATAATCAAATCCAAGACAGACACTGATGCTAATTTTGTGTATGACAATACAAAATTGGAGGAAGTACCTTCTTACAAGTACTTAGGAATTGATATTCATCACAAGCTCAACTGCAACTATAGCATTGAGAAAAAGATTAATGGAGGGTGGAAAACTTATTTTGGTCTTGAAAATAATTGTAAAACAACAAAGATTCTGATGTGGGATAGAAAGAAGCTCTTCTTTGAAACTTTAGTCACTCCTGTTATCTTGTATGCATGTGAGGTTTGGGGTTGCAACATCTCTAGAGAATCCCGGAGAAATATTGAGCAAATCCAGAAGCGTTTTATAACGTATAACCTCAAAATTAAAAAAAAAAATACACCCTATTCTATTCTCCTTATAGAAGTGGGTCTTTTTTCTATCTAGAGCCTAGCTATGACTAGGTTTTTGTTGTACAAGCACAAAATCAATAACATGGGAGACCATAGACTTCCTAAGCTAGCTTTAAATTCCAGCCAAAACCACGCAAGGCTCAAACGAGGTTGGTATAAAGATACAGGGTCTGGTTAAACCATTGAGAGATCAACGAAAATGTTGCATTGCAAAATATCAATAACATTAAAAATATTGTTACTTCTAAGTTTAAAGAGAAAATGTGGTGTGAGAAATATTTTGAGGCTAAAAGAAAATTTAGATCTTATAAGGAGGTCATGAACCCTACTCTAGAAGATCAAAAGTCTCTCTGTTTTAACTAGCTCAAAGAAAAAAAATTAAAATATTCAAGATTAGAATGAATTCTCATGAGCTCCATAGTGAAATAGGTCGTTGGGTAGTTTCTAAAACACCATGGGTGGAAAGGATCTGCCATCTCTGTGAGAATATGAACATTGAGGATGAAAATCCGTTCCTCTTAGAGTGATGTGCGTACAACCACATTAGATCTCAGTTTTATAATCTTTGTTGCAATACCGACCTTCCTAGCCTTTTAACATGTGAAAATTATAGTGAGCTAGAGATGTTTCTCTCCAAGCTCTTTGAGCATAGGAATACAATTTTAATACAAACTAAATAATTCGTTTCTTTAGGTTTGATAGACCAAATTTTAATCTCAATAAAAATTAACCTATCATCACCATAATCATCATTAACAATAATCAAAATTAATTTATATTAAAATAATGATAAATTTAAGATTATAAAATTATTTCCATCCTTTAATATGTTACCTATATAAAAAAATTTCTCATTATAATAAGTGAATTAATTCATTAAGTGATAGTAGAGTCACTATATATATATAATCATTAAAGACTGCTAAAGGGAAGATAGAACAAAACTGACCTAGATTTGTAACCGTCTAAATTCTGGATAGCTACTTCGTCAAAGATCATATTAAGTAATATGAAAACAAATTATAAAAAAATTAAAATTAAAATTAAAATTATTATTTTTTAAATTTACAAAATAATTATGATAATAAATTTTATAAAATATAATTCTTTAAATTAATTTATATAATCTAAATCAAATATTAATCACAAAATAATAATATTAAGAAAATTTAAAGGCACAAGCAAACCCTCCTTCATAACACCATAGTTTAAGACCCCTTCTTCCAGAATCCAATGAAGCTACATAAGCAACATTACTTTTTATACATAACCTCGACCAGCCAGAGGAAAAACATGATTTAACCAGCAAAGCCGAGAGCCGGAGCACGAAAAGAATAGGTAGCGGAAACAATTGAAGAAGATAGAAGTAAAAACAAGGGGCAACACTTGAAAATAGAGGTGGAAATAAAGTGATAGCAATTCGAGTGGATTTTGTTGTTTATTTAATTCAGCTTTTTATTTCATTTGACAAAGTGACATTCGAGTCACTATTAATCTTTTTTATAATTGTGGCGATTTTTCACAATATTGGTTTACGTTGAAGAAGGAAAATGTTGTTGTTATTGTGTTTATGTGATCTTTTTCATAATTGTGGCAATTTTTCACAATATTGATTTACGTTGAAGAAGGAATAAGTATTGTGTTTATGTGGTGTTGTGTGAGATTAACGTACGAGACCTAGAGAGCAAGAGCATTCCATAGAGGGAGAAGCTCCTGAACAAAAGCACAGGAGGAAATTCCTAGAGAATCGAGGGATAATTCTTAAAGCATAGGTACATTTATTTGGGAGCTGTTTGATAGCGGAAGAAAATTGGCCAATAATTCAATAACATAAGATGAATGAGGTAAATTTTGATTTCCATATATCAACAACAATTGCTATATCTAATTCTCTGGTTTTCATTTTAGTGGCCTTCATTATTTATATACTTTTTCATATAAATGAAATAGGTTTGTTTGTTGATTTTTTGTTCTATAGAAATCTTTCAAAGCGTGATGTGCAAAGGGTGGAATAATATTCTACAAGGTACATTATATTTCCTTTTAATTATGATTTGATTTTTTAAATAAACAAAAATTGTTATTTGTTATCACTTTATTATGAAAAGATAGAGGATTGAGTGTAAAGATATGAATGAGCACTATGGAAAAGAAATGAGTAGAGCAATGTTTTAATGTTTTTAAGGTACTATGTTCCTCAACATCTTCTGGTTTCTCAATTGAAGTACTCGAAAGAGCACGTAGAGTAGAACACATGGAAAGTGTAAAGGAAAAACCTACATGATAGATGACTTAGAACCTAATTGTAACATTCATAATCTAAGAAATGTAAATAATAATAAAAAAATTTACATTTACCATACGTTAACATATTGCGACTATACATTACACATCTTTATCATACGCATTACACATATCTAACATACGTTAACATATGGTGACTATACATTACAAAAATTATCATATTTAACATTTCGCCCATTACCAAATTTATGGTTGAAACATAACTTTAGCGTATACAAAAGGTTTGCTTGAATTTTTTTTTAGTTACAAACAGGGCCTATCTTGTCACCACAGTACGCATTTTAATTAATTCCATACCCTGATAGCACTACACCTGGGTTACTCCTTTAATAATTCGAATCCCGAGGGTTTATGCATTACTGCAAAGCCTTATCAACTTAATCCTCGCATTTCGGATTTGTACTTTGCATTTATTTGTTCTATCCTCTAGTAGATATTTCATACCCATACTTGTCTTTGGATTCAGTGTCTATGACAGTTGGTTAAAGCTGCACTGTCAAATTTGGTTTGGATCTACGACTCCTCGGTTTTTTCCCCAAGACGGGTTTTCAAATATACCCCAAACCCTAATTACTTAGCTCATTTCTTCTGAGACTATTGGGGTTTGGTGGCTCTGCAACTATGCGCAATTTCTCCATTCTGGCTAAGGTCCTTTTTCATATGGCTTGCAGGTGTTAGATGCTTGTGTCTAAGCCGAGGGTGCCATGGAAAAGCCTATAGTTTTAAACACCCGTGGCTTTTGTCTTCGCTGCCCTCAGAACTACAGTCTATTTCGAAAGGATTTGAAAGGTTTTAAGGTTCGATTTTCTTATGTGTCCATTTTTTCCTCAAAATTTATTCAACTATCTTGCCGAGGGTTCCTACCCCACTTTGCTGGTTAAAAATATTGGGTTCACTGCTTGCACCAGATCTTATTCGCGGGATACAGTGCCACAGAAGGTAATTTTAAATACCTCTTACTGCACTAGTTGTTTTCTACACTTGTTTGCTTAATTCACCATTTTCATTGATGGTCCATTTGGGTTTGACCCCTAATTACCTTGTCTACTCGCAAAGAATTCCCTTCCTTCACATGAGACTCGTACACGTATAAAACGTTGTCTTACTCATGATACCCAATTCTTGTTTTTCATAAGACCTTATCAATAATGATTGATCTCAAAATGTTTCCTAATTATAGTTGGATTAATTCTTTGTACAAGTATGGGTCGCATTGGTCGTTTTCTTGTCATTTCAATACAACCATGATACTTTTGGGGCACTCGTCAAGTTCTCATTTTGCTACTCTGAACTTCTGTCACAGGTACCGTGTAGGTATTAAGCTCCTCTCCTCATTGTCGTCGCTTATTGATATTCATGGGTCCCGACATACTGCATGCTTATAATTCCTTTCTGGGTTCAAAGATTTAATTTTGTCTTGTATATGAGGTTTCATCATCTTGTTCTGGATCCGGGTGTTGTTTCTATTTTCAAGAGTTTTCATTGTAATATAAAAACAATAGTGTATAACTCTTCAATCCATTGTTACTAATCTCTTCGACAACCTTGTAGAATTTTGGGGTTTTGTTAATGGTTTTTATAATATAAACACTAGAGTGTTCCGAAATATTTTGATTTTAAGTTTTGCATGTTTAAGGAAATGTAATTTTATTTTTATGCCCAATATTTTCAAGAATATAATTGTGTTGTTTACTTGTTATTATATGCATCTTTTTATAATTATTGATTTTGATGTTGAAACTCTTATTGGCTTTAAACTCGCTATTTCATAACAGTTACTGATTTACTTCTCTAAGATATATATATATATATATATATATATATATATATATATATAAGAGTCGACCGGACCGAGTGGTTATCTAGTCCATGTATAGTTTATATGTCAGAACAAGCGTCTTGCATTCCAGAGCCTCTAAGATCTAGAATCAGACAAAGTTTCCCTACCAATAAATATTTGAATTTTATTGTTCTAGTTACTTAATGTATTTTCCCAATTTGCGCAGTTTGTATATAGTTTAGAATCTTCTAAGTAGACACTAGAATTAATGTTTGGCTATATCTGACTATTATACTGCACCCATATCTTTACTGTAGAAAAAATATTACTTCCTGTGAAAATAATTTAATATGATAGCCAATAAGATTTTCACTGTGCTTAAATAAGAAATTCCACAACCTGCAAACTCTCTCCTTCTACTGTTCTATAAGTCTTTAATAATGTATATAACAATTAAAAAAAATCTAACAGTTTTACACAGTAATTATTCTCTTTCATAACTAAAGATTTTTCAATAAGTTTTAACAAAAAATTAACCAAATAATATATTTCTCAGCCAGTTTAATTAGTTCTACAAAGTCTCTTTTCTTGAATTAACAGTATTATTCTACTTCATTTACTTATAGAAATTTCAGTAGAATTTTCTTACCTCTCGATTAACTGTAGTTATCCTCCCTACCATGGATGAGGCAATTACATCCTGCCCCCCCCCGTGCTCCACTCCTGAGCCAAGTAGAAAGAAACAGTGCTCGCAAGAGATTATTAGGACTCCGGTCCAATCCACCTTTCGAAATATTACAGGATAGCTGAGAGTATTTCCACTGGTCTCTACCAGCTTGGAAATTGCATGCTCTCTCTCCTTTCTTCACTTCACAACACATAGGTCAGAAACCCTCTTCCTCACCGGGATGTTTCTTTATCCACAGAGGAAAGTTAACTGACTGAGCTATTTCTGTTCAACTACTTCTCAGTTGGAATAAATATTTTTATCATCAGTATTTCACTTTATGGAACCAATTCCATAAGTAATTTTATTTAATCAAAATTTAATTCCTATTCATAATGTACTATTTCAAAATAATAACAATAAATGTCTTAAAGTCTTAAAAATAAAACTTAATCATCAGTTAGTATTTAAGCCAGCTGTTACAGCTTCCCCCCATGGAAGTGAGCACCGTCCTCGATGTTCTCATTCTACTCCAGCAAGTAATTTAGGGTGTGCTTCCCGAACAAAGTCTTCATATTCCCAGCTAGCTTCATCCGGGCCAAAGTTCTTCCACTGCAGTTTAACCTGGGTGATGGCTCATTTCCAGAGCATGATTTCCCTCTCATTGATTATACATTGAGGCTCGACCAGAAACTCATTGTCCGGTTCGACCTACAATCAACAAAATTCAATTAATTTTCTCATAAATTTTACAATTTGTAATCAAGCTTGGTATTCATATCCTACCTGAATACTCTGCTAGTATATTACGTGCTTTGGTTCGTGCACATATCGTTTTAATAATGATACATGAAAGAAGTTGAGTACATGAATATGACTGAGCAAGGCCAATCGGTAAGCCACAAAAGCTGGGAGCCAACTTGGCACAAGAGGCCCACCTTAAAGTGCTTTTATTTGGCCTGATCATTACATACACATGGTATCCCACCTCAAACTCATGATAAGTCCTTTTCTTATCTGCATATAATTTCTTTCTATCCTAAGCTGCCTTGAAATTTTGTCAGAAATTCTTTACTTCTGACTCCATTTTAACTATCATTTCTGGTCCAAGCAGCAACTTGGTTTCTGAGCTACTCCAATTAATAGGAGTTCTGCATTGTCTTCCGTGTAAAGCTTCGAACAGACTCATCTTAAGGGATTATTAATATCTTTTATTGTACGCAAACCCCACTAGGTCCATATATTATTCCCACCTAGTTGGCTGTTGCATCACATACATACGTAACATATCCTCCAGGATCTGATTGACTCACTTCGTTTGTCCATCCGTCTATGGATGGTAGGCACTGCTGAAATTAATTTGAGTTCCCAATATTATAAATAACATTTTCCAGAATGCTGAAGTAAACTTCACATCCCTGTCAGATATGACAGTATTTGGGATACCATGTAGTCTAAATATCTCTCACATGAACATATGTGTTATTTACATCGTCTTATAAGTGGACTACACTGGTATAAAATATGTTGCTACTTAATCGATCCACCACTACCATTATAGAATGATTATGCTTCTTTTTCCTTGGTAAACCCATGATGAAGTCTAAAGATATCACCTCCCACTTCCACTCAGGTACTGGTATAGGTTGCATCAGCCCGGGTGGGTGATGGTGCTCCACTTTCACTTGCTGGATCTAAACACTTGTTTAGGTATTCTGCAATGTCTCTTCTCATACCTGGCCAAAAGTAGTTCTTCCTAATTGCTGTTAGCATTTTATAATACCCGGGATGTCCAGATTAGTTACTTCGGTTATGCTCATTTAGAATTAGTTCCTTCAACTCCATTCTGTTTGGAACAAAAATCCTCTTCTTGAAAGTTAGCAACCCATATTTATTAATTTCATAATTAGCATATCTTCCTTGTTTTCTGAGCTCCTCTGCTTGTTGCCACATAAATTGGTATTCAAGATATTTTTCAGCTTCTGTTTTGATTTTCTTCAAAAATTTGCATTCAACCTGATTATATTACAACTCATAAACACCATGCAACTTCCTACTTAATGCATCAACTACTCTATTACATTTTCCCTTCACATGCAGCATATCAATGTCAAACTTGCTGAGGAAGGCATCCACCTTGTGTGGCGAGAATTAAGGTCAGCTTGCTTAAAATAACTAGTTAAGATGCGATGATCAGTTTTGAGAAAAAATATCTTTCCAAGTAATTAGTGCCTCCATACCTGGAGTGCATGCACTATTGCTGTCAACTCCAAATCATAAGAGGATTACCATTGTTCATGCTCTTTTAGTTTTCGTGATTCATAGGAAACTACCTTACCCTCTTGCGACAGAATCACCCCAACTCCTTCTTTACATGCATCTGTGCAGACTTAAAACTCTTTATTGGGATCAACTACCCTTAATACCGGAGCTATAGTAAATAAAAGTTTTAAATTTTCAAAATTGTCTTGACGTTCCTTTGTTCATTTAAATATATTTCATTTTCTTTGTAAGTAATTGGCAAAACAATCATTGAAAAACCTTCAATAAACCACCGATAATAGTTGTCCAATCGCATAAAGGATCGGATGTCTGCCATGTTTTGTGTTATCTTCCATTCCATAATCGTTCTGATTTTCTCCAAGTCAACTGAAATTCCCTCAGCAGAAATAACATGACCAAGGTACAATATTTCTTCCTTGAAGAAATCACACTTGCTTAACTTAGCGAACAACTGATGCTTTCGTAGAATTTCCAACACTATCTGTAAGTGCTCTTTATGCTCTTCTACATTCTTGGAATAAACTAAAATGTCATCAATAAATATTAACACGAGATTATCCAGATAGGGGTGAAATATACCATGTATCAGCCTCATAAAGGTTGTTGGTGCATTATTCAATCCAAATGGTAACACCACAAACTCGTAGTGTCTGTACCTCGTATGAAAATCATTTTTATGTATGTCTTCGTCTTTGATCCGGATCTGATAGTATCCCAAATTTAGATCTATGTTTGAATAAAATGTAGCTCCCTTCACTTGATCAAAGATATTGTCAATTCACGGTAGAGGGTATCTAATTTTAACAACCAATTTATTGAGTTGGCAATAATCCATGCACATTCACATGGTTTTGTCTTTCTTCTTCATAAATAGCACAGGTGCTCCCCAAGGGGATACACTCGGTTGGATGTACACTTTATATAATAGTTCCTATAACTACAATTTTAGCTCAGTTAATTCTGGTATGCTCATTCGGTATGGTGTCCTTGAAATTGGTGATGCTCCAGGTATCAATTAAATAGTAAAATCTATGTCCCTTCTAGGTGGTAAGCCTAGTATTTCCTCTGGACATACGTTCATAAACTCTTGCACTATCATAATGTTTTCCCTCATCGGAGCCTTTTCTTTGGAATTATTAAAGCCCACTTGGATGGCGTATAACTGACATCCTTTCCTCATGCACTTACCCATTTAAGATGCTGTAATTGGATGCAGCTGCAGAGGTTCCTTTATACCTTGAATTTCCTTATGGGTTCCATCTTGCATTATGTAATACATGAATTTTTCTTTATAGTTTACTAACGTCCAGTGCTTCTCCAACCAGTCCATACCAAGTAGCACATCATAGGATCCCAAAGGTAATATATTCAAGTCTATAGTTAGTTGTTGTTCACTAATTTCTAATGAACAGTTTGGAACCTTGACACAAACCTTTCTCTTTGCTCCCGTGGCTAATTGTACCAGCCATGGATTTCTCAATTTTTGACTCTGCAATTTACAAATCTCTACTACTTCGGGAATTGCGTAGCTTAAACTTGCACCTGGGTCTACCAAAATAAAAACAGGTTGAGATAGTAATTTACCTTGCAATTCTATCAGTGTCAGTTGGTAATCCACTTGCCGATCTTCTATGGCTGCATTAATTATGGGTATATCTCTGGCTACATCTCTTATTGTTGAGGCCTCCTGTAAGTTGGTAACTGCCTTGCTCCTTCCTCTTTGTGGACAATTTCTATAGTAATGTTCCTCACCACACCGCTATCATTGTAAGGGTGGTTTCTGATTTTGTGCTTGATCTGGATTGTTGGAAGCTTCTGTGGGTTTATCTTCCACAGTTCATTTTATTCTTTGATGATTCCTTCCAATCTGTTTGCTAACTGAGCTTCTGGAAGCACTCTTGAAATTAATGGTTCTATTTTTCTTGAAACTAGAACTACCCTTATGCCCTTTCTTTGTCTGTCACCTTTTACCCTGTTCTCCTTTTGCTTTAGCTTGCTGGTAACACATTCTTGCCTTTCGGATTACTTCGACCATTGTTTTGGGATTCACAAACTCAATTTTTTCCTTCATATGAGTCGACAAACTACTCATGAATTGCTGTAGTTTTTCCTTTTCATCCCTTAAATAAGGAACATAACAGAGTAAGGAAGTGAACTTGGTGATGTACTCATCCATCGTCATGTGTCCCATCTTTAAGTCCTGAAACTCTCTAGATTTTTCATCACATAATCGTTCAGTTAAGTATTTATCCTTAAAATATTGTTGGAACGAATCCCAAGTCATGTCTTGATCATCTATACTGCGGAAACTTTTCACTTCCTCCTATCATAGTGTGGCCTTCTCCCTCAACTAATAAATGACCAATCTGGTTTTAATATTACTTCTATATTCGTAAACTTCAAAATACTTGTTCATATTTATCAACCACACCTCAACCACCTCTTCCTCCAATCCATCAAATGTAGGTGGTTTTATCTTTCGAAATTCACCTTCTAGTTCCACTTTCTGTCTCTTAACTTCTTTCTAATTTGACACATTATCTGACTCAACCTCATTGTAGTTTTTATTTCTATTACTCCGGTGAGACTGACTTCTTTCCAATCTGTCAGTGGCATGGTCTATTGCTTGTTGCTCATTTCCTTCGTGCATGTCTCTGTCAAGGCTGGGTTGTTCCATTCCCTAATTTTGATTATCTGAGAGGCTTTTTAATATCCCTCTTGTTTTTGCATTAAACACACATTATCACTTCGAACCCTCACCATTTTCTCTTGTAGCTTTTGTACTATATTTAATAGAATGCTAGTTTGGTGTTGTTGTTCCTCTAGTAGTCTATTTGTTTGCTGGTGCTGATCCACACTCAGCTACACCCACATCTCCAGATTCATTTATGCTCAGGGTTGGGGTTCCCCGGTGTTCTGGGGTGGCTGTTACGTTTTTCCCCTTCGCATAATGTCTCATGTTATACTTATTTTCTCTATGCATCAATATACACACAGCTTAAAAATTTAGTTGAACCATAGGGTCCCACTGTGCGAATGCTGATTTGATACCACTTATAACATTCATTATCTAAAAAACGTAAATAATAATAAAATAATTATATTTACCATACGTTAACATATTGCGACTATATATTACAGAGATTTAACATATGTTAACATATGGTGACTATACATTACACACAAATTACCATATTTAACATTTCATTGACTACCAAACTTATGGTTGAAACTTAACTTTAGCGTATACAAAAGGTTTGGTCAACATTTGTTTTAATTACAAACTCGGCCAATCTTATCACCACATTATACATTTTCATTCATTCCATACCCGGATAGTACTACAGCTAGCTTACTCCTTTAATAATTCAGATCTTGAGGGTTTATGCATTACTGCAAAGCCTTATCAACTTACACCTCCCATTTTCTTTTGGTACTTTGCATCTATTTGTTCCAGCCTCCAGAAGATCTTTCGTACCCATGCTTGTCTTTGGATTCCGTGTCTATGACACTTGGTTAAAGCTGCACTGTCAGATTTGGTTTGGATCTACGACTCCTGATTTTTCACTCCAGGACAGGTTTTCAACTATACCCTAAACCCTAACTACTCAACTCATTTTGTGCCGAGACTACTGGTGTACTACTGGTGTTTGGTGGCTCTGCAATTATGCGTGATTTATCCATTTTGGCTAAGGTCATTTTTCATATGGCTTGCAGGTGTTATATTCTTGCATCTAAGCCAAGGGTGCCATGGAAAAGCCTACAATTTTAACCACCCATGACTTCTATCTTTGCTACCCTCAGAACTACAGTGTCAACGAAAAGGATTCGAAAGGTTTTAAGGTTCGGGTTTCTCATGAATCTGTTTTTTCCTCATACTTTATTCAACAGTCTCACCAAGGGTTCCTACCCCACTCTACTGGTTAAAAATCTTGGGTTCACTACTCGCACTAGATCTTCTTCGCCGAGATGGAGTTCCACAAAAGATAAGTTTAAATACCTCTTACTGCACTAGTTGTTTTCTGCACTTGTTTCAATAATCTACCATTTTTATTGATGCTCCTTTTAGGTTGGATCACTCATTTCCCTCTCTACTTGTAGGGAATTCCCTTCCTCTGCGTGAGACTTGTACAGGTATAAAACATTTTCTTACTCATGATACCCAATTTTTGTTTTTTTTAGAGCTTATCATTCATGATTGAACTCAAAATTTTTCCTAATTACAGTTGGATTAGTTCTTTGTATAGAAACGGTTCGCATTGGTCGTTTTCTTGTGACTTCAATACAACCGTGATACTTTTCGGGCACCCTTCAGGTCTCATTTTGCTACAGTGAACCTCTATCACACGTATCGTGTAGGTTTTCAACTCCTCTCGTCATTATCGTCGCTTCTTGATATTCATGGGTCCCAACATACTGCATGCTAATAATTTCTTTCTGGGTTCAGAGATTTAAGTTTCTCTTGTATATGATTTTTTATCCTCTTGTTCTGGACCTGGATGTTGTTACTGTTTTCGAGAGTTTTCATTGTAATTTAAAAAAAATAGTGTATAACTCTTTAATCCACTGTTACTAATCTCCTCGACAACCCTGTAGCATTTTGGGGTTTTGTTAATGGTTTTTATAATATAAACACTAGAATGTTCCGAAATATTTTGATTCTAAGTTTTGCATGTTTAAGGAACTGTAATTGTATTTTTATGCCCAGTATTTTCAAGAATATAATTGTGCGGTTTACCTGTTGTTATATGCATCTTTGTATAATTATGGATTTTGACGTTGAAACCCTCGTTGGCTTTAAACTTGTTGTTTCATAACAGTTCCTGCTCTCTCTCTCTCTCTCTCTCTCTCTCTCTCTCTCTCTCTATATATATATATATATATATATATATATATATATATAAGAGTCGACCGAACCAACTGGTTTTCTAGTCCGTGTATAGTTTATATGTCGGAACAAGCATCTTTCATTCCAGAGCCTCTAAGCTCTGGAATTGGACAAAGTTTCCCTACCAATCAATATTTGAATTTTCTTGTTCCAGTTACTTAATGTATTTTCCTAGTTTGAATATACACTAGAATTAATGCTTGGCTATATCTGAGTATTATACTGCACCCATATCTTTACTGTAGAAAAATGATTACTTCCTGTGAAAACAATTTAATATGATAGTCAAAAAGATTTTTACTTTGTTTAAATAAGAAATTCCACAACATGCAAACTCTCTCCTTTTGTTATTATGTAAATATTTAATAATGTAAATAACAATTAAAAAAAAATTAACAGTTTTACACAGTAATTCTTCTCTTTCATAACTAAAGACTTTTCAGTAATTTTTAATAAACATTTGACTAAATAATATATTACTCAGCCAGTTTACTCAGTTATACAAAGTCTATTTTCCTGAATTAACAGTATCATTTCATTTACTTATCAAACTTTCAATAGAATTTATTTATCTGTCGATTGACTATGGTTGTCCTCCCTACCGTGGATGAGGAAATTACGTCCTCACCCCCGTGCTCCACTCTCGAGCCAATTAGAAAGAAACAGTGCTCGAAAGAGATTCCACTGATATATACCAGCTCGGGAAATTTAGGATCTCTCTCCTTTCTTCACTTCATAATGTACCATTTAAAAATAATAAAAATAAATGTCTTAAAGTATTAACAATAAAACTTAACTGTCAATTAGAATTTAAGTCAACTATTACACTAAAAAATAAAAAACTTACATAACATCAATTTTTAATTATTGAATAAATTAGATCATTGACTTGGTATTTACTATTTTTCCCACAATAACATCTTTTCTCTATTTCACTATGTTTTTGTACCTAACCTTCTCAATTTTATTTTCGAATCTTTGGCTTTCGCAGACATGGTCTCACTGTCATCGCCCACACATTTTTCTGTGCTGATGTAGAACACTCTTATATTTTCCCACATTTTTCTATGCTGATGAAGAACGTTGTTATATGTCAATGTACTGTTTATATACTAATATATTCAGCGTTTTTTTCTTCTGAAAAAAAAAAAAATTTCCTTCTACCGGAGCCATCGCAGGTGGGAATTAAACTTCAAACTTTTGGCTCTTTCAAAACCGCACATCCTTTATTTCTTTCTTTCTACTCTATTTTTGTGCCTAACCTTCTCAATTTTATTTTTGAATCTTTGGCGGAGCCAATTTTCTTTGGCTTTCTCAGCCATGGCCGCACTTTCATTTTAACGTAGAAGAAGTATATGTACCTTTAAAGTATATTTAATTAAATCATAATAAATATATATACTATATACCTATCTTAATAATAATATTAGATGAGATTTTCTATACATTATATTTATAATTTAATTAACACTTAGTTTAATTAATGAAATCAATAACTTATTTTTGGGATTGGGATTTTTTCCTGTGGTAAATGTTTTTCAAGATCATAAGTTGAAAAGATTTTTTGGATGTTAGATCTATTTATGCATTGAAAAATGCATTTTAAACAACAAGAATAAAAATCTTACTTATAATTGCATTGCAAAATTCTAGTTTAAAAAAATCATTTCCTAACACTATGACAAAAAAAAATAGGACTGAGCACTACTATTATGAGGCAATGTTTTTACGGTACTCTGTTCCTCAATATCTTCTGGTTCCTCAATTGAAGTACTCGAAAGAGAAAGTAGAGTAGAACCCATAGAAAGTGTAAAGGAAAAACCTACCAGATAGATTTGTTAGAAACTAAAAGATCGAAGAATTAGATGACATCATTTTTAATTAATGAATAAGTTAGAGCGTTGACCTGGCATTTACGATTTTTCCCTCACTAACATTCTTTCAATAACATTCTTTCTTTCTTTTACTTCGTTTTTTTGCCTAACCTCCTAAATTTTATTTGTGAATCTTTGGCTTTCTCAGACATGGTCGCACTGCCATCGTCCACACATTTTTCAATGACGATGTAGAATAGTGTTATATTTTCCCTCTACTAGAGCCATCGTAGCTCGGAATTGAACTTAAAACCTTTGGCTTTTTCAAGACCACACATCCTTTCTTTCTTTCTACAGCGTTTTTGTGCCTAACCTTCTAATTTTATTTTAGAATCTTTGGCTTTCACAGCCATGGACGCACTGCCATTTCCCACACATTTTTCTATTCTGATGCAGAGAAGTATCTAAACATTTATAGATAGAATTTCATTTTAAAGTAGAAGAAGTATCTACACTTTTACAGTATATTTAATCAAATCATAATAAATATACATATTAGTACAACCACATTATATTTACTAATGTGGTTGATATACGCCGATAGGCATATATAAAATAGATTTACAACCACATTTACCAATGTGGTTGATATACGTCGATAGGCCTATATCCACTACCCATCACATTAATTTATATATCAATAAATAAATATTATATATAATAATTTTATTATATTAACTTGAAATATATATATTATATATTAATAAGAATATTAATATATTAAATATATTAATTATGATTAAAATCACAAAAATATTATATATATATTAATTATATTATAATAAGTATTAATAATATATATTAAAAATATTTATTAATATAAAAATAATAAAAATAATATATAATATTTTAATATTTATTTATATATTAATATTAGAAGGTTATATTATTAATAAACCAAAAGAACTAATAATATATTAATAATATATATTATATCATAGTTGGTTATATTATTAATAATAATATTATAATATTACTAATAATCATTATTAATTAATATTTGAATATTTATTTATAATATATATTAATATATTAATAATATTAAAGTCAAGAGAGTAATAAACCATATGAAACAATATTTAAAAACAAAAAACCTAAGAGATTAATAAACCCTAACAATTAATATTTTAAAGTGAAGATATTAATAAATCGTAAGAATTGATATTTTAAACTAAAAAACCTAATAAATTAATAATCCATAAGAATCAGTATTTTAAACATAAGATATTAATAAACCAACGAGATTATTAACATTATAAGCGAAAAGAACTAATAGACCCAATGGTTTAATGTTATAAAGCAAAGGAATCAATGAACCCAAGGGATAAATATCATAAACCTAACGGATGAATATTATAAACAATAAAGATTAATAAACCCTAAGAATTAATATTTTAAACTGAAAAATCTAAGAAATTAACAAATATTTTAAACTCAAGAGAGTAATAAACCGAATGTGTGATTAACATTATAAACCAAAAGAACTAATAAACCCAAGGGTTTAAAATTATAAACCAAAGGAGTCAGTGAACCCAAGGGATAAATATTAAAAACCTAAGGGATCAATAAGGCTAAGGGCAATATTAAAAACAATAGAGATTAATAAAACCCAAGAGTTTAATACTATAAACCAAATCAATTGGTGAACCCAAGGGAAAACCATTACCCAAAAAATTATAAACCAAAGGAATTGGTGAACCCAAGGGAATTGATTTAAACATTGAGACAATTGTTGTCACAATGCGACGTTGGACCAACTATGAGCAAGGTTGGCCATGGGTGATTTTCATATTGAGACAATATTTGTCAGAATGTGACATTTGATCATGGATGACATTGATCGATTATTCATATTATAAACCAAAAGAACTAATAAACCGAAGGGTTTAATATTATAAACCAAAGGAATTGGTGAACCCAAGGGACAACCATCACCCAACAAATTATAAACCAAAAGAAATTGGTGAACCCAAGGGAATTGATTTAAACATTGAGAGAATTGTTGTCACAATGCGACGTTGGACCAACTATGAGCAGGTTTGGCCATGGGAGATTTTCATATTGAGACAATATTTGTGAGAATGTCACATTTGATCATGGATGACATTGATCAATTATTCATATTATAAACCAAAAGAACTAATAAACCCAAGGGTTTAATATTATAAACCAAAGGAATTGGTGAACCCAAGGGACAACCATTACCCAACAAATTATAAACCAAAAGGAATTGGTGAACCCAAGGGAATTGATTTAAACATTGAGACAATTGTTGTCACAATGCAACGTTGGACCAACTATGACCATGGTTGGCCATGGGTGATTTTCATATTGAGACAATGTTTCTCATAATGTGTCATTTTATCATGGATGACATTGATCGATTATTCATATTATAAACCAAAAAAACTAATAAACCCAAGGGTTTAATATTATAAACCAAAGCAAGTAGTGAACCCAAGGGAAAATCATTACCCAAAAAATTATAAACCAAAGGAATTGGTGAACCCAAGGGAATTGATTTAAACATTGAGACAATTGTTCTCACAATGCGACGTTCGACCAAGTATGACCATCGTTGGCCATGGGTGATTTTCATATTGATACAATGTTTGTCAGAATGTGACATTTGATCATGGATGACATTGATCGATTATTCATATTATAAACCAAAAAAACTAATAAACCCAAGGGTTTAATATTATAAACCAAAGGAATTGGTGAACCCAAGGGAATTGATTTGAACATTGAGACAATTGTTGTCACAATGCGATGTTGGATCAATTACGACCATGGTAAGGAATTTGTGAACCCAAGGGAATTGATTTAAACACTCAGACAATTGTTCTCACAATGCGACGTTTGACCAAGTATTACCATGGTTGGCCATGGGTGATTTTCATATTGATACAATGTTTGTCAGAATGTGACATTTGATCATGGATGACATTGATTGATTATTCATATTATAAACCAAAAAAACTAATAAACCCAACGGTATAATATTATAAGCCAAAGGAATTGGTGAACCCAAGGGAATTGATTTGAACATTGAGACAATTGTTGTCACAATGCGATGTTGGATCAAGTACGACCATGGTAAGGAATTGGTGAACCCAAGGGAATTGATTCAAACATTGAGACAATTGTTGTCAGAATGCGACGTTGGACCAACTATGACCATGGCTGGCCATGGATGATTTTCATAATGAGACAAGATTTTTCAGAATGCGACATTTGATCATGGATGACATTGATCGATTGTTCATATTACAAACCAGAAGAACTAATAAACCCAAGGTTTTAATATTATAAACCAAAGGAATTGATGAACGCAAGGGAAAGCGATTACCTAACAAATTATAAACCAAAGGAATTGGTGAACCCAAGCGAATTGATTTAAACATTGAGAAAATTGTTGTCACAATGCGACGTTGGACCAACTATGACCATGGTTGGCCATGGGTGATTTTCATATTGAGCGAATGTTTTTCAGAACGTGACATTTGATCATGGATGACATTGATTGGTTATTCATATTATAAACCAAAACAAGTAATAAATGAAAGGGTTTAATATTATAAACCAAAGGAATTGATGAACCCAAGGGAAAACCATTACCCAACAAATTATAAACCAAAGGAATTGGTGAACCCAAGGGAATTTTTTTAAACATTGAGACAATTGTTGTCACAATGCGACGTTGGACCAACTATGACCAGGGTTGACCATGGGTGATTTTCATATTGAGATAGTATTTGTCAGAATGTGACATTTGATCATGGATGACATTGATCGATTATTCATATTATAAACCAAATGAACTAATAAACCCAAGGGTTTAATATTATAAACCAAAGGAATTGGTGAACCCAAGGGAATTGATTTAAACATTCAGACAATTGTTGTCACAATGCGATGTTGGACCAACTATGACTATGGTTGGCCATGGGTCATTTTCATATTGAGACAATATTTTTCAGAATGTGACATTTGATCATGGATGACATTGATCGATTATTCATATTATAAACCAAAAGAACTAATAAACCCAAGGGTTTAATATTATAAACAAAAGGAATTGGTGAACCCAAGGGAATTTCCTTAAACATTGAGACAATTGTTGTCACAATGCAACGTTGGACCAACTATGACCATGGTTGACCATGGGTGATTTTCATATTGAAACAATATTTGTCAGAATGCAACATTTGATCATGGATGACATTGGTCGATTATTCATATTATAAACCAAATGAACTAATAAACCCAAGGGTTTAATATTATAAACCAAAGGAATTGGTGAACCCCATTCAGACAATTGTTGTCACAATGCGACGTTGGACCAACTATGACCATGGTTGGCCATGGGTGATTTTTCATATTGAGACAATGTTTTTCAGAATGTGACATTTGATCATGGATGACATTGATCGATTATTCATATTATAAATGAAAAGAACTAATAAACCCAAGGGTTTAATGTTATAAACCAAAGGAATATGTGAACCCAAGGGAATTTCTTTAAACATTGAGGCAATTGTTGTCACAATGCGACGTTGGACCAACTATGGCCATGGTTTTCCATGGGTGATTTTCACATTGAGACAATATTTGTGAGAATGTGACATTTGATCATGGATGACATTGATCGATTATTCATATTATAAACCAAATGAGCTAAGAAGCCCAACGGTTTAATATTATAAACCAAAAGGAATTGGTCAACCCAAGGGAAAACCATTACCCAACAAATTATAAACCAAAGTAATTGGTGAACCCAAGGGAATTGATTAAACATTCAGACAATTGTTGTCACAATGCGATGTTGGATCGGCTATGACCGTGGTTGGCCATGGGTGATTTTCATATTGAGACAATGTTTGTCAGAATGTGACATTTGATCATGGATGACATTGATCGATTATTCATATTACAAACCAAAAGAACTAATAAACGCAAGGGTTTAATATTACTTAAACCATTATTATACTTATTTAGATATTATTATATTTGTTTATATATTATTTTAGATATTATTTTAATTATAATTAGTTTAACCGTTTCAACAATTATAACTATAATTAATTATTATAATTATTAGTTATAATTAAGGCTCACCATGGATTATTAACATTGTGTATGTATTAAAAGTAATCTTAATAGTATTTATATTAACATCATTAATGATAATATCATTAATACTTTTACTCATATTGTTAGAGTGAATAAAAGTTTAAATCTATTTTTATTAATAATTATATTGTTAATTATTACAAAATAAATATTATTATTCTTATTTATCAATATCAATGTTAATATTTTTTTTTAACAATATTAATATTAATAAGAGGATTTTTAAGAGGATTAAATATTGAGCCATGGTTAGCTATAAAAACAAATTATAAACAATTGTTGTCACAATGCGATGTTGGATCGGCTATGACCATGGTTGGCCATGGGTGATTTTCATATTGAGACAATGTTTGTCAGAATGTGACATTTGATCATGGATGACATTGATCGATTATTCATATTACAAACCAAAAGAACTAATAAACGCAAGGGTTTAATATTACTTAAACCATTATTATACTTATTTCGATATTATTATATTTGTTTATATAGTATTTTGGATATTATTTTAATTATAATTAGTTTAACCGTTTCAACAATTATAACTATAATTAATTATTATAATTATTAATTCTAATTAAGGCTCACCATGGATTATTAACATTGTGTATGTATTAAAAGTAATCTTAATAGTATTTATATTAACATCATTAATGATAATATCATTAATACTTTTAATCATATTGTTAGAGTGAATAAAAGTTTAAATCTATTTTTATTAATAATTATATTGTTAATTATTACAAAATAAATATTATTATTCTTATTTATCAATATTAATGTTAATATTTTTTTTAACAATATTAACATTAATATTAATATTTATAAGAGGATTTTTAAGAGGATGAAATATTGAGCCATGTTTAGCTATAAAAACTTTTAGTTTCATGCCTTACTTGTCTTATAAGAGGATAAAATGTTAGAGTTATATATTTTTCATTATTTTATCCACATTGAAGTTTTTCTTAAAAATAATAATAAAAAGAGTACTTGTTAGCTAGATATAGATTTTAATGGTAATCATATTCAAAAATAAGTGATTAATTTGAGTATATATTAGAAAAATTATTAATCAATGGTTAACCTTGAAAAAAAACATATTTCATGGTTGAATTGATGATGAGTCCCTTCTCTTTATGTTTTTGAGTGTCAATTTGTTAATTGCAAAATATACTAAGCATGAGATGTTTGCAACATGCATTTCAATTGAGAGTGACATTATCATTATAATAACACATATCAAACATGAATTTATTTAAAAATGAAAAATTAAATTTTATTATACTATAGTGTAATCCTAAACTACAAAGTTCTAAGTTGAGTTGATGCAGGGAATTGTGATGTTAGATGAAAATAAAACTTTAGTTGTTAAATTTTTAAATTTTTGAATTTGATCTTTTTATATTATCAAAAAATATTAATATAATATTTTTTATTTAAATTTAAATTTTATATTCATAATTAAAATATAATAGAAATATAAATATTTTCATTATAATTATTTTAAATATCAAATATAAATACAAATTTTATTTAATAATTATAAACATAATATAAACCCTTGGTTTATAAACATAAGATATTAAAAATGTGAACTCGAAAATTTCACCAGATTGTCTCAACGTTGCATTGTGACATATATATATATATATATATATATATATATATATATATATATATATATATAAACTCTAAGATAGTTATAGAATATAAACGAAAAAAAGTAATTGTAAAATGTAAACACATATTTCTAAACCATAAATTGGTTAGTCTAAATCTGTAGACAAATATAAATACAAATCACAAAATATGAATAGAATATATTGCAGTATAATCTAGGATCTCTACATTAGGAGCTCAAGTACTTAAAAAAAATTATAAAATTCCTATTTACGTTTACTTTTACTTGCGGAATCTAACTTAAATGTTGTTTAATTTTAACAAAATTAATTGGAAAATATTTTATATAGCAGGCAACTTATAATACATAAATCTTACTAAAGAGAATAAAAATACACAAACCCACAGAGTCAAGATATTATATACATCAATAACAATTGCTTTTCATGTACATATCACTATCGCAGCGAGATAAATATCACTTCGCCGTTTTAATCTTCTTGGATCTACCCTTTGACTATTACTACTAATAAAGCATAGAATTATATATATATATATATATATATATATATATATAAAAGAACTTTTAGTACCAACCCTTTCCATATAGAGTTCTTAAATATAAATAAAAAACAAAATTGTAAAATATAAAAATATAATTTAAATTTTTTTTTAATTAAATTTTTTTTTTAAAAAGAAAAACAGCAATGGGAAAACTGATTTTGAAAGCCACAGTTGTTCATAATTATTACGGAAAATGGACACCCAACTACAATTGTTAAAAAATAAACTCCAAGAAGTATAAACTTATAGGTAGATAAACTACAACAACAAATGGAACAAATGGACTAAATGTATACATAAAATGATTTGACCTAAAATGATTGCATAAAGAGAAACTACAATAATGAATTACTAATGGCTAAAGAAATCAATATAAAATACTCTCATAAAACTCAAGAAAAAATCAAAATGTTTTTCACCAAAAGTAAACTCTCATAAAACTGACAACCAACTACAAAGCTAAAAAACTAAATTACAAAGTAAGATAAAATTACAAGCAGATAAAATACAAGAAGAAACTCACTAAATGTATAAATGGAGTGATGTGAACGAAATAGGTCATTGGATGAACCACTGATGGCTAAAGATATCAATAGAAAATACTCTCATAAAACTAAACCAAAAAAACTAAATGCCCTTCCCAAAAGTAAACTCTCATAATATTCTTCTCAATGGATATCTTGATGCAAGTGATCATAAGGGCTTGTCATTTAACGCAACATTGATTTTTCAAATCAAGGCAAACTGTAGCAGTCTGAAAGAACTGCAATATTATCAGAGTCTCTTAGAAAATAAGTCAAGGAGCATAGATAACAACGATTACTGCGAACAAAAGAGACCTGAGAATCCCAATATTTCAAGCAGACGCTCTGATGGCGGTCAAGAGTGCCTCAACCTAAACGGCCTCTACCCCCGTTCTCTACTTTCGCAAGATCACGAGTTCGAATCCCACCAAGGGTTGTGAGGTCAAATTCGGAGCCTGCGAGTGCTACACTAGAGTGCACACTGGCTTATATTTCTTGTATGTTGGAGTGGTGGGTCTATGGACTATGCGGCGAAGCTGTGAAGGACAATATCGATTTATCGGTTTAAATGAGAAAGACAAATTCACAGAAATTTATAGAAATGCAGATTTAATGGTAGCAAGTATTTTCTGCTCCAACCCTCTTTCGTGTTCTTTTTAGAGGGATATAGTTCAACAATTAACATATTTCTATGCATTTAACAAAATTGAACTAATGAAACACGAAAAAAGAAGAAAGGCCGAAACACAGAAACTATAAAGAATTTTACCATATAAAAAATACATACTATATAGTTGCAACTATAAACTGAAAACGATGAGAATTGAATAACACACCTCCTTAATTCAGTGCCATGAATTTCGATTCAGGGAGTGTGAAGTTTCCAGCAATTGGGGGAGGCAATAATCCTTTGGCGACATACCAACAGAGGCGTAGTCTCTGTTTTCCATTGTGGTAGCTTAACAGCTTATTGCACCATCGCCCACTTAACAGCTTGAAAAAGCCCAAACAATCCTTATTCCTCAAACTGCAACATTCATTCCAAATCAATTTAGTTCCTCATAATCCCACCAATTTCCCTGACTTAAATGAGGAATATATAATAATAAAACAGAGAAATGCAACAAAATTTACGTAATCTAGCTGCAATAGAATCCCTTCTCACACTTTAGAAAGTACGGCACAAAGCAGCACGTGCAGAAACTAGAATTAACCAGACAAAACTCATGCAAACTACAATGAGACCAGAAACCAAACAAAAAAAGCTAATGCAAACCCATTACCACATACAGATACCGCACAACATACTGTGTACCACAAGAGCAGATACAGGCGAGCAAACCAAACCAAGCAAAACTCATACAAACCAAAATGATACCACAACAGGGAAAACTCATATTAGTCGAGACAAGGTAGCCATGGGAGGAGGCGGAGATTGGGAAAAGGTGGAGATTCAGACAAGGTATCCAATAATAATTTTAAAATCATGAGGCAGTCGGAGGGCCGCCTCCAGGTGGTCGTCGAACAACTGTGTGCATCGAACGGCTTAGTAGAAATGGAGGACCACCTCATGGTGGTCGTCGAACAACTGTGTGCATCAAACGGCTTAGTAGAAACGGAGGGCCACCTCATGGTGGTCGTCGAACAACTGTGTGGACGGCGTGTGAGGCGAAAAATATTTGAACGTTTCAGAAAAAAGGTACGTGGAGTTGGCCAAGAAAACAGGTAGGTGGAGTTGGCTAAGAAAATAGGCACCACAACAACAAAGCCAGCTATGATCAGCATCATGTGGCGCATGAGAGTTTGAACCATCAATTAGGTGGCGCGCCATGTTTATTTGAGAATTTATTTTTATTTGAGAAATTGAACCAGGTGGCAATTAAGTTTGAACCATCACTTGTCAATCTTCATAGGTGGCCATTAACAAATGGCACAGTAAATTTTTAATCATGTTCTGTAAGAAATTAATTTAAGTATGGTTTAAACACGTGATTTAGATATGCAAGGAAGTTATTTTTTTTAATTTCATCCATTGATTTAGTGGCGACGACCAGAATATACCGTCATCTTTCAATCTAGACCATCAGATCAAAAAAATTAATTAGCATAATCACAAAAGCGCCTACTTCCGATAGGGGATACGCCTATCGGTGTAATTAAATATACTTATCTTTTTAATAATATTATATGAAATTTTGTATACATCATATTTATAATTTAATTAAGGCTTAGTTTAATTAATAAAAAAAACTTATTTTTGGTTTTTTTGGTCAATTTCTTCTCAAATGTGATAAATTTTCTTAAAGATGATATGTTGAAGGGTGTTTTCGGATGCTAAATCTATATATACACTGAAAGATATATTTTAAATAACAAGAATAAAAATCTTGCTTAAAATTGCATTACAAGATTCTGATTTAAAAAATCATTTCCTTTATTTAACTTTTTATAATTCTAATTCTAATATTTAATTCTCATTCTAATATTAAATAGTTGTAAGTTCAAAATCCATTTGGTATAGACTAATTTATTTTAGGGTGAAAACCACTTAGAGAAACACAAATTATTCCAAAAAATGTATAGAGCGAACCAAACATTATACAAATCTCAATGACTAATTTAACAAATTTAATTTCAATTTATATTTTTTTATTGTTTTACTCTATTAGATTACCATAAAAATGAATGAAAGAGACTACACAATAAATTTCATAGAGGAAATAAAACATATACATATAAGTGCAGAGAAAATGTCCAATTTTTTTCTTTTTTTTACTTCAATAGTTTTGAGCAACTTATTTAAAATGCCTTTATTTTATTTTATCACTGGCTCTTGACACAATATAAGATAACATGGTGATAAATTGACTTTTATGTTTTCATTATTTTAGATTAATCAATAATTTATATTAATACTTAATTAAAATTTGAATTTATTATAGTGTTTATCAATTTAAGATATAATTCCAAATTTTTAAAAGGTGCAAATTTTGAATATTTTTATATAATTACTAAGCAAAATTTACATATATATTTCTACCTATAGTTACATAATAACATATTTAAGAAAATTAACATGAATAATAACCTAATTATTATAAAAACAATTCATTTAAATAATACCTATATAAAGTTTAATTTTCTATGATAATATATTTATTAATTAAAAAAAAAAAATTAATGAAATTTTGAACCATATGCATACACACTTGAATTTCTCCTTTTGATTATATATATAATTTTTTATATGTAATAAATAAAAATATTAAATTTTATTTCATATGCTTTTTAATATGATTTATTACATATAAACATTTTTTCTAACACTTTGATATTTTTTTTTAAACGCCTATGTTCTTTTCACATAAATGCATATAAGTTTGTTTTCTATTTTCTATTATCTATTAGAAACCAAAGCCACTATAAGTTCCCTTGAAACATTATTAAATCAAACTTATAATACAAGGTTTTCCATTATATTAAATGTATTACCAATATTTAAACTAAGTTATAGAGACTAATTACTCTTAGCACTTGTTTTATTATATAATAATATTACCTACTAGTATAATAATTATTTAAATTTATAGTTAGATTTCAATCATTTTATAATATAATAATATAATATTAAATAAGTCAAATTTCTTTTCTTTTTCTTTTCCATTTATTTTCTTTACTTATTTCATTTTTTTATAATAGTTAGTTTTCATAACTAATATATTGAGAAAATAATATAACTTAACTTTCATATTTCAATTAAAATATTTTGTTATTCTAACTTTTATTCCTGAAACAATATGTATTTTTTATATTTAAACATAATGATAGATCATTTTTTCAACTTTATTTTGAGAATGAACCACACTCAACGATTTAATACATCTTTTATATTTAAAAATAATGATAGATCGTTTTTTCAATTTTATCTTGAAGATGAACCACATTAAATGATTCAAAACATCTACCAGACAACGACTAATAGTGTGATTAATCCAAAAGATTCTAAAACTCAATATATATATCTGAAAAGTTTGAAATCAAAGATTTTGAAGAACTCCATAGTCAGTTGTATGGGAGTTAGATTGATGATATGTACACCATGTGAGATTGCGAGAGGTGGAAAAGAAAGATAAGGAAGGTAAATTAGATGAAGGGCCAACACTATAAGGGGTAGAACGAGATTGGGAACCCCTTTATGTTCTACGGTCAATGCCTTCAAAATTTCTTTATCCAATGAGTGACTTTCAAAAAATTCCACCTCTAAGAAAACTCCATAATAATCCATAATTGAATTTAATAATGATTACCTCCTCAAGGTCCATAATAATCCATAATTGAATTTAATAATGATTACCTCCTCAAGGTCTAAAATATGTAGCTGGATATGTAGTTTACAGAAGACATCGATGTAGGATTTCACTGATGGATTCTGAAGTTGTCGGAGCCGTAATCACTTTTCCAGAAGATTCTGAAGGTGCCCTGGAGGATAAAAGCATGCTCTAAAAGCCTTTAAAAATGCGTCCCCTGCATGTGGAATTAGAGTTGGGTTCTATGGTATCCTCGAGCTCGCTGAGCAGATCAAAATGATTAAGCTAAGTATCCCACCTATCTTACACAATTCCTTCCAACTGTAGGTTTCCAATTTGAGGCTTCGTTTCCTCTAGAAAGTCAGGAATTGTTTGAAAGTAGGTGGAGAGGATATGAAGCTAAGAATAACAACTTCTCTATTTAATTGGCATGAGAATTTTGGAAATTTTTTAGGGTGCCTTTGTTGCTGTAGAGTGATAATCTCATGGAGAGCCATTACTAAGTCATGAATTGGTGATTAGCTTATTAGAGCGATCTCAATATGGAGGCATGATTTTCATGCACCCACAGATAAGAAGCGTTAGATAAAAATGTCTATTGAAACTTGGGAATGGTGTGCGAATGTGAAGAATAAAAATCCTGCTTATTGGCTCTAGTACCAATGATTTGTAAGTGATATTCAAAAAACACAAAGAGAGGTGCATATACACTGAAAGGAGAAAATGTAAAACATAAATTTCAATGTAGTCATGAAAGAGTAAAGCTATAATAAAAAAATATTGTCTTATTTCTTTAATTAAAAATCACATCGCCCTTTTATAACCGAGGGAGTATACACTTTTATTAACATGATATTATTTCTAATACTAATACATTCCAAAAAGAACAGAAAGGAAAAGATAATTTAGAAACTGCATTCAGACTCCGACGATCTTGTGAGCGAAGGATGGAGTTGCCTCTTTCTTTCTCTTTTTTCTCTTTCATCTTTTCTTGCGAGACAAGAGAATGTTTCCGAATTGTATTAAGCCAAAATTGGGTTGTGAAGTCTAATTTATATTTTAAATAATATATTTAATATTAAAATAATATTAGAAAGATTGATATATATATCTTACATTTTTATTTTTATTTTGGATTGGATCCATATTCATAAGTAAAACATAAGAACTCATTGTTTCGTGAATATACATTATTAAATCCAACCCTTGAATCATCATACTAATGTTTTTGTTGTTTAGGTCGATTGAGACAAAATTGTCCAAATTGTTGCAATTACTACTACATAACCAATCATATATTTCAATAAAACTATAATATTCAATATTTTATGTAGTAATAAATCATCTATTCATGTAATGACAAGTGGATTCTAGGTTGAAGTGGGGTAGTTAAATTTATGTATTTTCTTATAAAATTATTTAACTTAGTTTCCAAGTTGAATGTATATATTTGGATCTTTTGAGGATAATAATTAATTATTCATGTTTTCTCTTTTCTTTATTATCTTATTTTAATAAATATATTGGGAAGTATCTGTCATTCGTTGAATTTTGTACTTACATAAATTCAACGAGTGGCATACACTACCCCATGCATTAATGAAGCTATAACTCCATATATATTGATTAATTACAACAATTTAGATAATACCCTAATCTGAGAAGCAACATCCATGATTATAAGTTCTTATGTAGAGGTTGCCAAAAGTAACCATAACCTATATGAGTAATTTAATTTTTTTCTGAGCTCATTCCAATGAGAAAATTGAATTTTTAAAACTAATTTCATATTTTCATTTTAAAACTAATTTGGTAACTTGAGTCGAGACACTATAAAGATTTTAAATTTTTAATGTGGGGAAGAAAAATTTTAGTGTGGGAAAGAAAAGATGTGCAGAAAAAAAAATATCTATAAAACAACCTTTATTCTTCCACTTTTGCAGCTTCCCACACCTCCATCGTACACAACCCTTTTTATACATACAAATGAACTCTTTCTAATGTGATGCATAAAAAAAACACTCAGTGAAATTAATAGAGAAAAAACTACGACCAATTTTCACATTATTCGATACACATATGTTTCCATTCCGCAACAACGCGAAATGTCACATAAAATATATCAACCTCCCGCAGTGCAAATCAACACATTACAAAAATAATTAAAGCTTAATCGTACGATTAAAAAAAGAGCCTTATTGGTAAAATTATTTTAGTCATTTATTCAAAAATGAAGTCTTAACCAATACATTTCTCAAGTGTTTAATAAAATGCACTATAACACATTGTGTAATAATTATTGGTTGTAAACCCAAAAAAAATAGTGCAAATGACTCCGCAACTAGTATCATTGCATTAAATTGTAAAAACAAAATTTTTTTCCATATACAAAAAGTCATTTTCATAAGAACAAAGTAAATACCCACAATTCCTTAATTACACCATCATATATATATAAATAAATAAGTAAAAACAAAACAAAAAAAACCAAGGCTATGTTTTTATACAACTATCCACTTATTTATATGTCATTACGGTTTGTAAGTTATTATTTATACATCATCATTTTGTCTCAAACACATTAGAAAGTTATAAGACCACATGGAAAGAGTTATGAGACCTCAATTTAAGTAAAATGGTAATTTCACCCACTTCTCCACATGTATAGTTGTTATTCCATTTCAGTCATTAGGCTAGCTTGTCTACTGTAAACATGGAGGGAAAAGCTACGATACTCACATGATAACATCTAATAAAATTTTAGTAAGGCATGCATCCTTAACCATTCCAATTATATATTCTCAATTGGGATGGTAAATCGTGTATGACAAGCTCAATTGGCATGGAAGATCCTGCTTGAGAAGCTCGATGAAATGATTGTTAGCTTTGTTCTTTAGAATGGTCGTTTCATAAAAATATATAGATGGTATAATGGCAATAAATGCACGTTGCAGGGAGGGAAATAATGTGATATTATTTGAACCTTACACTTAATCACCAATTTCCGTTAGATTCTCCTCATTCCAACTCTGATTCCAAGCGGTATTACTTTTGTCCCATACATTTACCTCTGTTAATTACTTCACCACGAACACATTTTAGCACCACGTAGTTTATAGAGGACACAAATTTTCTTGGAAAAAAATGAAATTCATGCATGATTTTAAAAACATTTGGTGGAAATTTTTAAAAAATTAAGTTATAGTGGTTAAATATTAAAATTTTGGGTGCCTAATTTTTGATGGTGCTGAATCAATTTCTTCTATCACTAAAATGATTTAAACATTACAACAATCAAATTAAAAAATAAAAAATTACTAGATTCTAATAAGAAATTGGTAATCTGAGCTAAATTATGACATTAGTAGACAATTCTTTTTTATTAGGAATCTGGAAGATAGATCATCTTACAATGAACAATTTCTTCACAAAAAAATTGTTTCCCATGGTAGAATCCAAAATTCAAGTAATCACGGGGAGTGACCATTAAAAGACTTCCCTGACAATAGGAGGGAAAGCCACCCAAGCCACCCTTCAGGGATTATGGTGGGTGGGTAAATAGTATTGGTGAGGAGGGAAATTGAAGATAAACTATGAAAGCTAAGTGGGTTCAACTGCTAGAGGGAGGTGATTAAAAATTAAGATAGGTAGGTGTATATGAACTGCGAGAGGGAGGTGGGTCAAAATTGAGATAGTTAAGCAGGTATAAATTTCTTAAAAGAATATAGATTCTTTTACAATAAGATGTTCTAAGAGATATATATTTTTTTGTAAGTTAGGCTAAACTATATTAGATCAAAAGAAAACCTTACATAGGCGTTGGGCTGAGATGGTAAGTGGTGCTTATCTAATCCTAACCTTAGAGGATTTCAAAATAGCGGACGTTTGGGGATGTCTCCTTGGAGGAAAGTATCCCCTTAATAGCATCAGACAATCAATATTTACAAACTGTGCCATGACACATAAAAAAAATATATTTGTAGTATGTGCTGAAATAATAGAAAACATAAAAGAGCCAAGCAGTCACACAGTCATGTGCTCCTCCATCATCCTTTATAACAGGGTCCTCCTCCTCGACGTGACATCCATATTCCTGCGCAATAGCCTCCTCTTCAGCAGAAGGCATCCACGAGGAATTTGTAGCGGCTGCACAGAGGATAGGAGCGACTGCGTACTTAGCATCAGGAACTAGCGTCCAGAATCTGTCTGAATCGATGATCCACACATCTATATCCTCCCCTGAGGCCTATTGAACCGGGAGAGGCTTGGTTTTTCGAAGTGTGGGAGGCTCAGAGGACTACCTGGGGCCTCTTCCTCCCCTCTCACTCTTCGGAGCTAAGGAAATCTCATCCGAAGTGCACTTAGATAGTTGTAATGCTTCCCTGTCATGGCTACTAGAAGAGGAGTCTTTAATGGATTCCGAACAATGATCATGTCTGCGTTGATAGCAACTCAAGAATGTACCTCATTGGCTACCCCTGATGGTATTTTGTCACTAACGCGGAGCCATCGGGGGCTAACAGGCAGAGAGGGAGATTCTGAGCCAAAAGCGGTGACATGACCAATAAGGTAGCGCGCAAAAGAGAAGCACAACGGGGGTGGTGTGCAATAGAGAGGTATACATTAGGGGGGCATGCAGCGAGGGTGTCTGCTTCGAAAAACGTGCAACGAGATGAATCCAAAGTAGTGGGGAATTCGAGAGGGAGGCACGTAGCTAGGGGGGGAATCTCGAGGAGTGTGCAACCTGAAGGAAATTAGCAGGAGAGGCTCCTAGCAAGCTAGCACCATTTAGGTGGCGCATGAGAGGGAGAGCACACAGCATGGGGAGCGCGCGTGGAAACTGAAGCAGCATAGGAATGGAAAGGGAGGAGGCAAAGAAGGCTTTGGAGGCTAACGAGAGTAGCATAGGGATGGCAGTATCAGAGGAGATCGCGCCTTTTGAAGACCTATGGCACAAGTGAAGATGCTGTACGATTTTGTGGCCCACTTGCATATGCAAGTTGGGATAGTTCACTTGGGGTTGCATGTGATTCAGTATATGGTAGAATATTAGGTGCATCAGAGTGCCCATGTGAATTATTGTTGAGAGGAGGTTACACATCGCATTAAATCTGGTTGTGTAGGACATCATCAACCTGTGCATGGGAATAACTCGCTTCGCACGTTCGTGGCATGTCACCGACACACAGGGAGGGTTGATCCTTTTGGAGGATAGTTTGGAGTTCCTCGCACAAGGTTTCATCCCCAATCTAAGAGAAGTTAAGTTATATAGCGTTGAATGACTATCCACTCATTTGTTGGCTAAGAGATCAGCTACCGTGTTTCCTTTTCTGCACACATGGTGGAAGGTAATGGCCCTGTGGTGTTGTAGCAACTGTTCCAGGAAATTGAGACGGTTAGTGAGCCACGAGCTGGTAAAAACCTTTGAGGAGGAAGTTATAAGAAGATGTGGGTGGCCGCTTGAATGATGAGTTGCGAGTCTCCCTCCATTTCCAGTGGAAAAAATTTGAGCTCAGTGGCTCTGGAGATACCCTGCATGAGCCCCTCCAGCTACACGGAGTTGTAGCTGTGCCACCCTAGGTTTTCATAGTAGGTGTGTAGGGGTTTTCCATGATAATATTTGAAGATACCCCCAAGTCATGCTTCCCCTGGGTTGCCTTTGGAGGCTCCATCGAAGTTGCATTTAAAGAAACCAACTGACAGTGGTGTTGTACGGATTAATCAATCTTGCAGACAAGACCGATCTCCCTAGTACTAAAAGTATCTAGCAACAAAAAGCCAAATAAACTAATCTTTCTCTAAGCATATATGATTCACAAGAAGCTCTATAGAGGCGTAAAATACTTACCGTATGTCCAATACTTTTTTGAAGTAATTGTTGTCCCTCATGCACTTGAAGGAGTTATCTTCGTAAACCTGCAGTCACAAACAAGAAAAATATTAAATAGCACCTGTATAGAAATCATCATAAATCATGCTTATCATAGTGATCAAGGAATCTATGAAATAAACCATTAACTAACAACTTATTGAGAAAAATGAATATATTTGTATTAATTTCAAAATAAGGAAAACCTTACAACCTTATCCTTGATGTTGAACAGGCCTTCCCGGGGTCTGAAGCAAGAGTCTCCTCTACTTTGATAAGCTCTGCACTCCTCCAACCAAGAAAAATAGAGGTATGTGATCTCTCCTCACAAAAATCATAGTTAAACGAGTCTGAATCCCAATAGCACTTAACCTCAAATATTTCTAAAGCTTGAACTCTCTTTGAGGCTACCCAATGCCTCTTTTTATAGCGGAAAAGAGGAGGTTTTCAGTTTCAACTATGAAGGGATAGAATCCGCCTTCAAAGGGATAAGCTCCTCACATCAAGGGGTTAGCTCCATAAGGTAAGGGATACATGAACCTCATAAGAGTGGTTCTACCACCGTAAGATCTTTTCTAGAATCTTCTAGAATTTATTAAAAATGAGATTTTTTTATTTTACTTCCGCATTTTTAATCTTTACAGGGGTCCGCACCCATACCACAGAGAAAGTGCGTTCAGGTACGCAGAAGACATGAACATTAGGTGCGGGACTGCAGGCAAGATATATAGAAAGTGCGACACCAAAGTTAAGGAGATTTTTAGGAACTTTTCTCTGATTTTCAAGGTTTGACATGAGGAACTGATATGTTAGACTTGCAAAGGAGGAAGTATGAGTGATAATGAGCTCATGCACATAGCAGAATATCAGGATGACAATTTTCAGTGTAACAGATTTCCCCCTAAAGTGAAAAGTATAGAATAGCTGAAGCTGAAGTCTGTCATATATGAAGAGTGCAGTACTTTATCATTTCAAGGATCATCCTATGGACACCACAGTCGGAACCTGTAAAAACATTCAATGAAAAATATATATATATCATCGCTGAGGTAGGCATTCCCATACTCAGATCAAAACTAACTAGAAACTGATTCAAACTATTCTGATACAGGAATGATTTTGAATACATCACAGTATAGACATGTGTAGACACAGTATGGACGCAACCATCTATTTATGAATAGTCCACTATATAAATGATAAAAAAATTCCTCGTAGCCCAGATGGTAGAAACTAGATCCAGGGTCTTGATTTCCGTATCTCAAACTAGTACGATTCTATCCATGTGAATGAATGTGTCGAAATCGAACATGGTAGAAACCACTTGATTACCAGTTAATGATGTAAACTGTTAACAATTGTGAGAGTAACCACCGGTAATGTCAATGGTTCTCAAAATTACTCAATACAATCCATGAAATGTGAATGAATGAGTTGAAGTCGAACATATCACGGAATCATTCGATCGAAGGTCAATGATGTAACCTGTCGTCGAAGGCGAGAAACCTACCATTAAGGCATGCAAATTTCAAGGTACTGACGATTTCTAGATCAACTTCCTAGATAATGAGTTGTCGTCGATAGAAAGTGATCCGTCGTAGGCAAGCCCACAACACGAAATCATAGATCAAGTTTTGAAAATATGTTGGTAAGGACTGACTCAGGGATGGTCAAAATGGATGACAGATATTTTGCAGATGAATGGTTTATTTGAACTGTCCTCTTGAACACATAATGACATTGCATATGGTTTGGTGACAATTAACCCAAAGCTAATACCCAGAAACCGGCTGAATACTTTCAATGTGGTTTGATTAACTGTTAGGTAAAGGAATTCCCAACCCAGGTGGACAAAAAGTATCGTGTTCAAGAGTGGTTAACTGGATTTTCAAAAAATCAAAATACAACAAACAAGTCCATTTTTCTCTCTTTTCCCCCACCATTTCTGGCAACTACCTCTTTATTTTTGACAAGCTCGAGGAGGATAACATTTGCTTGTTTATAAGCTCATCCTTTGGATGAGTCCAACTTAGTTTAAGATTTGAACCCTAAGAAGGAGTGGTTCATTCCTGTTTTAAAATTGAATAGGTCCTTTACTGTTAAGTTTTAACGAGTCCAGTATAGGAGAAACTCGGTGTTTTTCAATTTTAGGGAGTCAAAAGAAAAACTTAAGAAAACTCCACAGGTGTAATTTTTCGTAAATTTACTCTCTCAAGCCCAGAAAAGGATAAAATAATGCAGGAAAGAACTCTATTGACCATAATTAGTCAATGTATACCCTTTTTGTAAATAGTCCATTTCAATCCGTAAAAGGGGTAAACTTATACTGAAGGGACGATCATTCATTTACTTTAACGAGTTCGAATAATTGAGTGCTCGGAAATATTTTCATGTTTAGAGAGTCTGAAAAGGGCTTAAAAGAGGACTCCAAGTTTTTTATTTTTCGTAAAATTTTTGAAAGAGTCCGAAAAATTGATAAAAGTATACTCTTTGTTGAAAAACGATCAATTCTCCTGAAAAATCCAATTTCTGCACAAAAACTTGAAACATTACACATACCTGTTTTAAGATAAATAAAAATGCTTTCAAAAATAACCTTTTTAAAGTGAAAAACAAACAAATTAGAAACTTGTTTATTCAAAAGAACTTATAAAAAGGGCTTTTCTAACTTCATTTTTACCGTTCGAGTTCAGAGTGAAAAGTAAAAGCTTTTGGGTAAAAAAGTTCCTGTGAAGATTCTGGAAGATCCGTCCGATAAAATCGAGAACCGTCAGCTCCAGGTAATCCAAGACCTCCTAATCTTGTGTTTCATCCATTTTCATTTCATTTTAGGCTCTAGTTTTCATTTTTAAGAGAAAAATATGTTTAGAAAATAGCCCGTGGGGGTCTGCAGGCACAACACACAGGCCCTGCGGACCCCGAATTTTTCTATGTAGAAAAAGGTCATGGGTCCGCACTTGTCACACAGCGCGAGTGCATTCCTACGCACTATATATGAGAACAAAGTGCGGACCCTGCACAATTAGATTTCAAAATTAAATTTCTCAATTGCCACCCAAAAATTTTCAAATTAAATTGTTCTAATATATCTTTTTATGCATTTTTGGATAAACAAGATGATGATTTGGAGAGAACGTGAGCATGAAGATGTGGATGAAGCTGCAATGCTCCATTTTCCCAGAATGCAAGCATTAATAGCATGAAGTTTGTATAAATTCTGGGCCATTCAGGCTGAAGACTAATACCCAGAAACCGACTGAAGACTTTCAATGTGGTTTGATTAACTGTTAGGTAAAGGAATTCCCAACCCAGGTGGAAAAAAAGTATCGTGTTCAAGAGTGGTTAACTGGATTTTCAAAAAATCAAAATACAACAAACAAGTCCATTTTTGTCTCTTTTCCCCCACCATTTCTGGCAACTACCTCTTTATTTTTTACAAGCATGAGGAGGATAACATTTGCTTGTTTATAAGCTCATCCTTTGGATGAGTCCAACTTAGTTTAAGATTTGAACCCTAAGAAGGAGTGGTTCGTTCCTGTTTTGAAATTGAACAGGTCCTTTACTGTTAAGTTTTAACGAGTCCAGTATAGGAGAAACTCGATGTTTTTCAATTTTAGGGAGTCAGAAGAAAAACTTAAGAAAACTCCACAGGTGTACTTTTTCGTAAATTTAGTCTCTCAAGCCCGAAAAAGGATAAAATAATGCAGGAAAGAACTTTATTGACCGTAATTAGTCAATGTATACCCTTTATGTAAATAGTCCATTTCAATCCGTAAAAGGGGTAAACTTATACTGAAGGGACGATCAGTCATTTACTTTAACGAGTTCGAATAATCGAGTGCTCGGAAATCTTTTCATGTTTAGAGAGTCTAAAAAGGGCTTAAAAGAGGACTCCAAGTTTTTTCTTTTTCGTAAAATTTTTGAAAGAGTCCGAAAAAGTGATAAAAGTATACTCTTTGTTGAAAAACGATCAATTCTCCTGAAAAATCCAATTTCTGCACAAAAACTTGAAACATTACACATACCTGTTTTAAGATAAATAAAAATTCTTTCAAAAATAACCTTTTAAAGTGAAAAATAAACAAATTAGAAACTCGTTTATTCAAAAAAACTTATAAAAATGGCTTTTCTAACTTCATTTTTACCGTTCGAGTTCAGAGTGAAAAGTAAAAGCTTTTGGGTAAAAAAGTTCCTGTGAACATTCTAGAAGATCCGTTCGATGAAATCGAGAACCGTCAGCTCCAGGTAATCCAAGACCTCCTAATATTGTGTTTCATCCATTTTCATTTCATTTTAGGCTCTAGTTTTCATTTTTAAGAGAAAAATATGTTTAGAAAATCGCCCGTGGGGGTCCGCAGGCACAACACACGGGCCCTGCGGACCTGGAATTTTTCTATGTAGAAAAAGGTCATGGGTCTGCACTTGTCACACAGCGCGAGTGCATTCCTACAAACTATATATGAGAACAAAGTGCTGACCCCGCACAATTAGATTTCAAAATTAAATTTCTCAATTGCCGCCCAAAAATTTTCAAATTAAATTGTTCTAATATATCTTTTTATGCATTGTTGGATAAACAAGATGATGATTTGGAGAGAACGTGAGCATGAAGATGTGGATGACGTAGCAATGCTCCATTTTCCCACAATGCAAGCATTAATATCATGCAGTTTGTATAAATTCTGGGCCATTCAGGGCATGAGGCACAGGTAGACCTCCTAACATGGCTAGTGAACAGGTGGAATGTACAGGACTAGTGTTTCATTATTGGCGGCCACCAGCTCGAAATCGAGCTGAAGGATATTTATTTTCTGACTAGTTTTTCCAAAAGGGGCGAGAAAATTTCCTTTTTTGGGACTAGGCCAGGTGGCCATAATATTGCTAGTATTCGACAAGAGTTCTGTAATGATCAAGAATACCCTAGGGACAAACGTATTGACATAAAAACTATCATCCATCCCGAGCTGAAAGTTATTGCGTTTACTGTTACCAGATTGTGTGGGAGTGCAGCGCTGCACGTGGCTACCGGTTCCCAAATGTGCATTGCTGTAGACTGTTTTCGAGGCACCATTTTCAACTAGTGCGAAGCTGTGTTGGCCAATGTAAAAGGCCAACTAACTAGAGCGAAGAATGGAAAACTAAATAAATTTGGATATGGATCCATTGTAGTCACCTTTTCTCTAGAGAGGATCCCCATGTTAGCTTCGTAGAACATTCATGTTGATGCCGGTCGACCTCGAGAACCTAGGATGGTTCATTGGGTTGCATTGATGGCCCGCCATGGTATTGAGGGCATTGAGATTGTTCAATTTCCTCTATATTTTCGTTGGCTGGAGTGCCAACTTTTTGTTATAGAGGATTTTCCATATGCCGGGATAGATTTCCGTAATGACTGAGAGATGAATCTCCCAACAGGGGAACAGTGGGCTGAATCAGGTAAAATCATTTTCAACAATTTCTAGTTCTAATTTTTTTTTTTTTTATCATCTTTTGAAAATTAATAACCGAAATTTTTGAATGTAGATGTGGGCCCACGGCGACCAACCCATTTCCAGCCTTATGAAATAAGACAACCAGTTGCAGCCGCACCAGCCCCAGTAAGCCAATATGTAGAAATCCTATCTGATTTAGAGCATCACCTAGAGCATCTAACTCTAGACATTCCAGAGACGGACATAGATAAGATTCCTCTCAGATTACAGAGATACGTGATTTGGGTTCCAGGACCTTTTAGGAGGTTCCTGTGTATGGCGGCTCGGTCAGTGGTCTCTTATCGTGATCACCATCAGTGATGGGATGATCATGTCGCAGACTCATACTTTTGACCTTTTGTATTACCATTTTGCCGATCATAAGGTGTTTCCAACCTATGATTGAAGACGATGTATATATTTTTTGAAAACACTTCTATACTATGATATATCTCTATTTACCGGCTATCTATGTACATGTTATGAATGTTGTTTGATTTACTATTTTGATTATTGCAAATGTTGATTTATCATACTAGAAGCAACTGCATCTACTAATGTATTTAAATGTCTTGGAATATGTTGATATTCAATGTAATCAAATTCACGTTCCAAGAGACGAACTCTTAAAAATAATCGTAATAACACTGGATTTCTAATGGCATAAACCCTGTTAAGATGTAATACAACAAGTTTAGAATACAACCTAACAATAAAACTCTGAAATCCAAATGATATGGATTCAGATAATAACTCAATAACTGCACTATATTCGGCAATGTTATTCGTTGTTTGACCAAGGCTTACCCCATGCATGGATACTAACTCGTCAGAGGGTGAATAGATAACCCAAGCTGCCTAAGAAATGTTCTGTGTACTACGAAAAGCACCATCAGTAAAACCAACGTAGGTTTGAAGAGACGTCGACATCTGCAATATCAAGAGTAAAACTCAGATAAGTAGGAATAGTGACAAAACACACTTCTAAACTAGGTATGCTTTTCTAATCTAAAACACACCAGCTGTAAAGAAATATAATCTAATTAAATCTCTACACCATGTTTAAGCATGATATCTCTTTATATAAATCCAATTTCTAGCTTTATCTAAAGGGACACCGTCAAAATCTATCAGCTCATAGGCCCCTTTTGTCAGTTTTCGCTTAACAATGAAAGGACCATGCCACATAGGCACGAATTTTCCAGCTCCTAGCTTATTGTTGCCTTGATCATAAACTAAGACTAGGTCTCCTTCTAAAAAATTTTGAGGGGTAACACTTCTATCATACTGAGCTTTTATTCGTTTGACATGAGCCTCCTTTGCTATTGCATCATTTCGTCGATTCTCATCTAGCTGAGCGAAGTACAAAAAACGTGTCTCCTCTTCAGACGTAGCTCGAAGTAATTCTATGGCTAATTTCAAAGACGAAATTTTTCATTCAATCGGCAACACAGCCTCCAAACTGTAAACCAGTTGAAAGGGAGTGAAACCAGTTGATGTTTTTACTGAGGTTTGATATGCCCAAAGTGCTGAAAATAACATGGAATGCCAATTCAACTTATGAATAACAATAATCATCTGATCATAGTGACTAAAACTTTATTGATAGCTTTAACCAGACCATTATCCTGCGGATAATACGGAGTGGAACTATCATGGCACAAGCCAAGTTGATCTGTTAATTCAATCATCATGATATTTCGAAAATGACTTCCATGATCTATAATAATGGCTTGAGGACCACCAAACCTAGAATTATGTGATTGAATATGAAAGTTGCAGTAGTCTTTCCGTCAGCTGAAAATGTAGGCATTGCCTCGGCCCACTTATTAAAATAATATACCGCTAAGATAATATACGCATGCCCCCCGACCGAGTGAGGGCTACATGTAATAAAGTCAATACCCCATTTTGTGAAAGGACCGACAACAATTATAGGGTGAAGAGGAGCAGGTGGCGCAGGCATCTTAGTATCAAAAAGTTGACAATTGTGGCATTTTCGGACTGCATAAATACAATACTTGAATAACGACGGCCAGAAATAACCAGCGCGTAATATCTTTTGAGCTGTGGCATACCTAGACATATGACCGCCACATGGCCCAGAATGGTAGTCATTTAAAACCTTCTCAGCTTCTTCATGAGTAAGACAGCGTCGGAAAAACTAATCCGCTCCACGACAATAGAGTGTATCATGAGTAATGAAACATATTTTCTGTCACTGAGATCATGAGATTTCAAGCCGAAAAGATTGGGTTTAGAGATAAAAAATAATATCCCCATACCATGGATCAAGAGTACTGATAAGAAACAAAGATTTGTCCGCAATGGGCTCTTCTGCCACAGTTTCAGTATCAGTAGAGGGAAAATCACACATCAATTCCATGAAAACCAAAGATTTATTTGCCTTGGATTTTTCAAATTCCAAGTAAAATTCCTACAGGATGACTATCCATTTGGAATATTTTTTCCCTAGCAATTTCTTGTTCAAAATGTACATCATAGGGCTACAGTTAGAAATTACTGTGGTTTTGCGTAATAAGATGTAGTGTCTAAATCTTTGAACAACTTGAATAGATGCCATGGCCAATTTCTCCACATGTGTGTATTTGATCTCAGTCAGATGCAGATTTTGACTAAGATAGTGAATCACATGTTCAGTTTTAGATTCATCTCGCTGAACTAAAACCATCCCAATTGTGGAATGAGAAGCGGCGAGGTACAGAAAGTAGTCCTGGTTGTAGTTGGGAGGATGCAATAACTGTGCATGGGTCAACGCGTGTTTTATTGCATCAAAAGGTCAATCAGTGATCTCATCCCAAAAGAATGGAATATTCTGTTTCAGCAACCGGGTAAAACCCTTTGTTAGCTCGGCGTAGTTAGGAATGAACCGACGTAAAAAAATTGCTTTCCCCTGCAAACTTTGGAGTTGGCGCAGAGTCAAAGGAGGAGGTAAATTGACAATAGCTTCGACCTTTGACGAACGAACGCGAATGTCTGCTTTCAAAACAACAAATCCCAATAAGCGACCCGATTCTACACAGAAAACACATTTGTGTGGATTCAACCTAATTCGATAATGCCTACATCTCATAAAGATAGCTCGTAAATGAGTGAGATGGTCGGCCCTACGCGATGAATGAGCAAGTAAATCATTGAGATAAGGCTGCACAATGTGCTTAATGTTATGAAATGCATAATACATACCACTTTGAAAGGTTGCTCCAGCGTTCTTTAATCCAAAAGGTAGTTTGAAATAAGAAAATGTCCCCCATGGACAAATGAAAGTTGTTTTTGGCTGATCAGAAGGGAGTATGTTTATTTGATTGTAACTGGAAAAACCATCCATAAAGGAAAACATTTCACTGCCAGCACAATCATCAATTATTTGATCGATATAGGGGATTGGATAATTGTCTTTAGGAAAGGCTCGATTAATATCCTTATAATCGATACATACTCATATCGTCCCTTGTTTTTTAGTAATAGGAACAATATTCGATACCCAATCTGTTAAAGGAATTGGATAAATGAAACCTGCACGAAGTAATTTTTCAACTTCGGCTTTGATAGCAGCAACTTTTCTAGGATGTATCTGACGTAGACGTTGACAAACAGGTTTGACATCTGGGTAAGTCTTAATTTCATGTACAACAATTGACGGATCGATTCCTGACATTTCTTCATAGGACCAGGCAAACACATCATGGAATTCTTGAAATAGGGCTTTATAAATTTGAACTTCATCTTTTGTACAATAAGCACCTATATGAATGTTTTAAATTATTCTTGGTTTTACTGAAATGTAGATTGGAATCGTTCGAGAGATATTTTCCAAATTTAACTGAGAATCAGGATTTTGCAATGGATTCTGTGGTTATTTGAAATATTCATTAGTAAAACTAGAAGCGAAATAATCTTCAAAATCATCCATCTCAGGTAAAAATGAATATCGATGGTGTAGATCTTCCCATGGTAAATATTCAACAGAAAAAAGTTCACGAATCTGCTCATCAGTATGAACAAGATCAGGAAATGTCGTTGTGGCTGAACTAGATATAGAAAGTGATTCCTCATGGATCCCATTGATTGGATCAACTTCGGTTGAAGAGGGGTCAGAAAGTGACTGTACAACCTGATACGCAATTTCAAATGGACTCAAAGGCACCATGCCATCAAATGAATCTAAATTGGAGTTGGAAGGTACGACCCAAGGATCATCAAACATAACAGTGTTTGATGAAATCATATGAATGGTCGCGGTAGAAGGCGATACGTTAGGAGGAGGAAAGTAAAAAGTTCCTAGTAAACAAGAATCTTTAATCAAACCTACTCCAACATCCTTGTAAGGGATAGCTGCTTTACCAACATGCCGGATTGTTTCTGTAGAGGTTGGATCGGAAGAAAAATAAGTTAACTGATCTATTGTAATGATCCTTCCTTGATGTGGAAATTTTATGAGCCGAAAGATCGAAGAAACAACAACAGTCATAGCATAAGACCAACTACGACCCAGAAGAAGGTTGTAATCTAGAGGGGCATCAACCACTTCCACATCTAGATTTATGGTTTTACCTTTCACCCCTATGGGTAAATCCTGCAAAATACCGGAAGGGTGGAAAACTCGGCCATCAAAAGCCTTTAGAATCGTCAGAGACTAATTGAGTGTAGGAGAACCAAGCAATTTCCAACACTGGATCAACATAATACACGTTGAAGCTCCCTCATCAATCACAATCTGAAATATTGGTTTTTTTTTTACTAACACTAGAATTTGGAAAGCCATTTGATGAGGTAGGCGAGGTGTACTATTTTCTAAATCGAAGATTATAACGTTCGAATCCTGAACATCGATAGCTCATATTGCAGAAAAAAGTAATTTACGTTGTGTTGGGCATGAAAGTAGCACTTCCAAAGCCGACATTGCTGAAGGGGAAATAGCTAAGTCTTCAACAATGTTGTAATTCTGAGCAGATCTCGCATGTGGATTGAAAGCTGATTTGCGAAGAACACCCTTAACAGGCGTTTTGATTATTAAGTCTATATTTGGTTTCTCGATCTGTAGTGGACCAGAAACAGAAGGAGGTGTAGTTGATGTGTTTGCACTAGAATATTCTGCTTCTTTACCATCAACAGGATTCTTACTACCATAATATTGCGATCGCGTCGCAATCCATACATGATACATCATTAGAATAGGTTATTCTGAAGCATTTGAGGTAGAATCAACCATCTTACTATCTTGAGTTGGAAAAGGATCCTTCAAGACAGCAGGTTGTTGTGAACCTTTAACAAATTTTGCAACCTCTGCTCGATGTGGGCATTCCTTAGTAAAATGATCCTCATCACAAATGTAACAAGGATAGCGAGGTTTGCGTTTTTCGTCATTGGATTCGTTTTTATCAGTTTTCTCTTTTTAATTCTTTTTTTTTTTATTCTTCCCTTTATTTTTACCGCCAGATTTAGATTTGGTCGTAGATGTCTCTACGACATGAATGTCGGCAGAAATTTCAGTGGAAGATTCTCCTTTCGGGGAATCAGGTAAAGTTATAATAGGAGAAGAATTATTTGAATATTTCTTCTTGCTTTTAGTATTTACTGGACCAATCATACCATCAGTGGCATGAGACCCTGAAGGAGCTGCAGTCATTTGACCTTGTTTTGGAAGATCAAGGATTTTTTCATGTAAAGTACCTGACTGTGTATAAATGAGGTCAAGGTACTGAGCTTGAGAAATTACTTTCTCCTCAGTAACAACGCCAGCTTTAGCTACATCTTTAGTGATTTTGGGTAACAATGATTTAACAAACCATTCTGCCCAAATTTGATCCAGAATGTAAACTTTCACCAAACACCTTGTATGTCGCCATTCATGAATATGATCAGAAATATATGTAGACGTGGATTTCTTTAGTGAAGTTAATAGTTCCGTGCCATTTTCGTATCTGACAGGCAACTGAAAATGAGTCAAGAAGGCAGTTGCTAACTGAATTAAATTATTAAAAGAGCCTCATGGTAACTCAATTTACCATTTGGCGGCAAGACCAATAAGAGTTATTTGGAAAAGACGTAAGCGAATTGAATCATCAATTATTGAATTAGATGCACACCAAAGTTGATAAGTCATTACGTGATTTGATGGATCCTCTCCTGGCTTACCTTCGAATTTGGGTATATCACTGGGCAACTTATGTGGCATTGGCAGCCAGTACGGATAATAGAAAATTGGATCATTCGTAAGGCGTGTCAAATCAGGTAAATCCAAAGTTGTGATAAATGGTAACTGACAGTTAGGGTCACAAAAAACTTGAGTAGACAAAGCAATTCTAGGATGAGGATACCCAGGATAATTGGGAATTGGAGTTGCATTAGGAATTGTGTAACCTCCCGGGTAAAGAGGATTAACTGGACCAAACTAGGGTTGTTGAGGCCGCTGATAAGTGTAGTCAGGGTACGGTTGATACTGATAATTTGGATTTTGTGAAATGGGACTGAATTGAGGCTGTCCCTGGTACGGTTGATATGTGAATTGCAGTTGAATTGTGACCACCGTACTTGTACCAGCTTGTCCTGCATGCATCTGGATCAAAGTCTGAACTAAAGGTCCTGACTAGGGTACAGAGACTTGAGGGATTTGCATGGATGCAGTGATAGAAGAACTCGGAGCTACAGATACTCTAGAAACAGGTGTTGTAGGTTGAACAAAAATTGCAACAGTTGCAGCAATTTGAGGTGGAGTCTAAGGTGTATTAGGCCCAGACTGCTGAACAAAACTACGTGCAGGAGTTTGAATAGTAGGCTGTACGGGTTGCTGGGTTGGACCAGACACCAAAGGCTGTCCAGGTTGAAAAGGAAACTGCACATTAGGCTACATAGGCTATTGATATTGGGATGGATCCCACACCATATTCATTCTAGGGTATTGTCTCATAGAAGGTTGAACGTAAGGACCATAGCCTGGTTGAACGTAGAGTTGATAAGTAATTGGTAAATTTCCAGTTCCTGGAACAGATGATTGACCAGAAGGCTGTTGGAAACCTTGAATTGGGTACTGAACTTGAGGTTGATAACCCTAAGGTGCGTACTGAAGCTGGGGTTGATAAGGACCCTGAGGAGCATATTGAGTTTGGGGTTGACCCTGGGGCATGTACTGTCCTGGAGGTTGATAACCTTGAGGTATGTATTGTCCTTGGGGTTGTCCCCCAAAATAATATGATTCCACAGTTTGTCCTGGGAAAAAGCTACCTTGAGGTTGCCCCCCAGGTGTTAAATGACTACCTGAAGGTTTCCCCTCAGGCGGTAATTAGGTACCCTGAGGTTACCCCCTAGGCGGTAACTGACTGCCTTGAGGTTGAGGATTCGAAATATTACCAGACATCATAAAGATTTTCTCTGCATTCGAAGTTTCAGTTTTAATTCCACTTAAACCAGATGATAATACATGTTCAATTGGTTGAGGAGATGCTCCAGAGAAAGTACTAGACAAAGCCTGATATCCCGCAGGAACAGAAGGACCACCGTGTAAAAATTCTTTCGGTGTCTGGGAAAACATGGATGACACTCCTGCCATAATAGATGACGGATAGTAACCTCTGGGTGTAGGATCAAACGGAATTTGAGGTGGAGAAAAAGTGTTACACCATTTTTTGGTCATCTAACCTATTATCATTAGATGGACCCAAGTACACCATGTAAGACCAATTTTACCCTAAGTAAAATTGCTTTCACTATGTAAAATAACTTAATAAACCACATTTATTAGGTTGTTTATGGTCCAAACAGGAAACCCCAAAAGGAAATATTAAACAAACCTATTTTGTTTAATTTTCCTCATGGATTAATTAATTAAACCATTATTTAATTATTATTCCCAGTCATGTTTAACCCAAAAACAAAGAAATTAATTAGATAAACCTTTATTTATCTTATTATTTTCTAGGAATAATTATTTAAATCTTATTTAGATAATATTCCTTGTTAAACATGACCAAATCACCCACAAATAATTAAATAAATCATTATTTATTTAATTATCTTTCAACCACTTCCTTAAATAATTAAATTAAATCATTATTTATTTCGATTATCTTCTAACCGCTTCTTAAAAAGATAAATAAATCATTTATTTATTTATTTTGGACAAATTAAGGGATTTGACCCAAGTCAAAAACCTTTTCCCTCCAACAAATATAATAAAATATTCCATAAAAAAGTGGATCTAGATCTCGGGTTAACCCATGCACCAAGATCTAGAATGACCCAATATTTTGTTATAAATAGGGAGGGTTTTACCTACCATTCTTCACCTTTTTGTTGCCTATTAGATCACTCGGATCTATACACTCGGTCCCATTTTTCTACCATTTGTCAGTGTGAGCTCCCTTTGAGTTCCATTCTTTGTGTGGGTTTTTCTACACCAACAAGAGAGAGAAATCTCAGATCCGAAGTGTCGAGGACTTCCCAAGAACCCATCCCACCGAGGAGAATTGGATACGCTTTCTTGTTTTCCTCCTAGGTGCCCAATTAATATAAAAATTCTTTCAAAAAAATTGTTCTTGTCTTGTCTATTGGTATATGGAGCAAACCCTTGTTTTTTCTCGCTTAATGTCTTTCCATGCATAGATCCTGTTTCTTGCATCCCCTTCTTTTATGTTCAACTAACCGCGAGACCGAAGATATTAGCAGCGCTTTTGTTGTTAGGGCTATTAGTTATGCGTAGCTAAAGTGGTCATTTTTCGTACACTTCGACAAAGGATTCATACTAACAAATGGCGACTCCACACGGGTTTTAAATTACGACCGCCTGCCGTTTTTTCATATTCCCGCATATCCGGCCTACTCGACCCTCAGGGTTTCTTTTCACAGTGTTTTTTTCCCCTATTTTTATGTTTTTTTTCTCACATAAAACCCTAAAACATTAAAATTTCTAACTTCCGTGTGTTTCTGGCCCTATTACAGTGTGTTAGCGACACCAAACCCGAAAGAATCGAGACGACAACTTTTCTCGAAAATCTACCGCCGAGACAACCCGATAGGGGGTCGACTTTTTTGGCCCATAACTCCCGCGGCCCGGACCTCCTGTGTCGCACTTTTCTCGCCCCCTTTTCGTGGACTCGCACCGAAAACAGCCGTAACCTACGACGACCATTTTTTTCAGTTGATTTTTCTCCGCAATTTTTTCCGGGTTCTCACTGTTGAGGCTTCGTCGTGGTCTTCTGTACCTGCTTTTCAAAATTTCGCTTTTGACCTCGTTTTGATCTTTAGCTCATCTAAGTGGGAACCCAGCCCCCTAGGGCTTCGCATCTCTCCACTTTTTTTGTGGAAGAGCTTTTCTAGTCAAGCTTCAACTTTCTCGTTTTTTCCGAGTTTCAGCCCTCCCCCCTTGTCCAGATCCCGTTACCTCCTTTTCGTATCCCTTTTAAGTCAACCTCTCCTTCCTTTCAAATCACCTCTTGTCATTTTGTTTGGACCTCTCTTTAGGACCTCCTCCCTGTCCTTTCCGCGTTTTGCTGATTTCTTCCCTTTTTTCCAGCCACCTTGCCTCTGTCTCTTGGCTGTGATCTGTACCTCTTTTCAGCAGCTTTATCCTTTAGATCCCTGTCCCTTTTGACCCTAGATCTATTGGCCTCTTTTTAAGTGTGTTTTGACTAGATTTTTGCCCTTTTTTAGATTAGTTTTGAGCGGCCCGCCTTCTTGGGTTGAAGCAATGCATTAGTAGCTGTTATTTTTCTGTTATTTCAGCATTATATACTGTTCTCTGCAGATTTATTTTCAATTACGCAGCACCTATTTTCTTGCTCTCAAAATGGAAAGGGTTTAAAAATTAAAATTAACGCACGCCACACACTGACCCTAAGTGAAGAAGCGCCTGGTTAACACCGCCTGGAAAAGACTCTAAAATCAATTGTCACTGCACCTTTTCTGCCCTTGACCTCACTTGATTCTGTCCCTTTCTGCCCTTGTCGGTTTCCTTCTTCATCATTGCGCCCCCAAGGCACCTTTCCCAGAGACTTCTTAGCCTTCACCCTCAGTTTCCGATCGATCGACCTGCTCCGTCCCGCCGCCGTCGAGCCAATCCCCCTCCGAGTCCGCACTCCGACTCCTCTCCTGATTCATCGGGTTCTCCTTCTCCTCCTGGTTCTCCCCCTGTCACCTTCACCATGTCTGGTCCAGGGCCTAACGCTGGTGGTGCTCCAGGCCCTAATGCCGGACCTACTACTAGCGGAACCGCCACGGGAACTACCTCGGCCATACCCTTGCTGCCGTACATTGCAGGCCTCAGCCTCCCCGATTTCAATCAGTTGATCAATGACCCTATCCGCCATGATGTTGGTTGGCCTGCTATGCCAACCAAGCTCCCCTCCGACATCCCTAAGTTCGAAGGCCTTGCTGGAGAAGATCCAACCAATCACGTCCGATCTTTCCACATGTGGTGTTCCTCCAATTCCATTACCAATGACTCCATCCGTCTTCGTTTGTTCCAACGCACGCTTACCGGTGAAGCTTCTAAATGGTATGTTGAACAAGCCACCTCTTCCCATACCACCTTTGCGACCCTTGCCCAAGCCTTTTTATCTTATTTCCATCTCCCTCTCTGATACGATACTGGCACGGAGCTCTTGACTTCATTCAAGCAAACCTCTTCGACCCGCCTTTCCGCCCATGTTCAGGAATGGCGACGAAGACGAAGCTTATGTCGAGCCCCCCCCTTCGAAGATCGGGTTTACATGGACTGGTTCCTTCGCACCCTCTTAGCTCCTATCGGCAAAGATGTCGCCTCTCACTTTCCTCAAACTGAAGAAGCTGCCCTCCAAATAGCCTTGAAATATGACCTGATCTACGCTCAATTTGGTTATGTTTATATCGTTCTTCCTGACCTCCCCAGGCCCGGTGGCACTAACGCCCCGGGGGCATCTCATTCATCCGACGGTATCGTTGGAGCCCTTTCCCATCCGTACGCTCAACCTCCTATGGGCTATGGTCTCCCTCAGGGAGGGGCCAGCACCTCTAGCACTTTTCCCCCTCCCGGTAGCATGTATCCGGGATACGGCATGCCTCCTCCTTTTGCCCAACCTCCTGCTTACCTCAATGTTTCCCAACCTAACCATTACCTTTATCTGCAGTCTGGTGCGCCAGCTCCTCCAGCATATGCGCTTCCATCTCCCTTGCCTCCTCCAAACCCGCAACAGCACTTACAGCCCCCTCCAGGGCAAGTATTTGCATAGCAGGGCGTGACTAATCCCCCTTATTCTCAAAGAAGGCGGAGAGGCAATCAAAACCAATCTGCCCCTGGTACCCGTGGACCCAATCCTGGTGTGGACCCTAACACTGCCAACCAGCAACAGGGCACTCAGCCCAAGCCAGACAGGCCGCTTCGCACAAATAAGCCTTGTTCGTGTTGTGGTGTTTATGGTCATTACACCCACGATTGTCCCCTCTTACCCCAGATGCGGCAGATGTGGGAGTCTCAAGCCACATTGCGCGGACAACATGCCTCCCCTCATGCTCCTCCTAATGTGGCCACTACCCAACCGGCTGTGTTTACTGATCCTTTCCCTCAGCAAGGATTCGTGGCTACCCAACCGCCTGACAGCCAGGTCGCCACTCCCCCTTCCCTTTCTAGTTCCTCCGATTACCAGATCCTTATGATGCACTTCGATCCTTCCCCGACCGTCGACCTTCACCTTCAAACTCGGTCTCGCCAGTACCCCAAGCCTCCTGCTCAGTCTGCCCCCGAGCCTCCTTCTTCAGGTTCTACAGAGCCTCTTTCGACATCCAGTGGCCCCTTACATATCCCTCAACCCAAATTTGAGGTTCATACCAAGATTCCTAAGGGACCCCTACGTCGAAACGCTGCTTCCAGCCGAGCTGCTCATTCATATAGTATAGTAGATGATTTGGCGCAATCTCTTACTGCCATTTCCACACTAGAACTCCTCCAGTCGTGCCCTTCCCAAAAGAAGGCTCTACTATTTGCCGTGGGCGCTGTAGATCCTGCTCATGACCAAATGATTGTTTTTGATGCCACTCAATCGGACCATCTCCCTCTTCCTGCTTCCGTCGCCTTCCAAATCCCAGTCAAAATCTGGAACGCCAACGTTTCACGGTGTATAATTGATGAGGGGGCATCCACCTGTGTGATGTCTGCTTCGGTTTGGAAGCAACTCGGATCCCCTGAGCTGACCCCTTCCACGATCACTCTTCAAGCGTGGGAGGGCCACGCCTCCCAGCCCATTGGCCTTTTCCGTAATTGTCCTATCACCCTCGCCAGTAAGACTGTTTTCGTTGACGTCGAAGTCATAGACGCCCCGCTAGACTACAACATTCTATTGGGGCGAAGCTACACCTATGTTATGTCTGCTGTCCCATCCGCGGTTTTTCGCAAGATGTCTTTCCCCCATAATGGAAAGATAGTCACCATTGACTAGTTGACATATCATGAGCCAAAATCTCAGACCTCACCTGAGACGACCATCTCTTCTGTAGCCAACAAGCAAACCGTCGATTCCTTGACCAGTGTCTCCCCTGGCGTTTACAAATATTCCTCTCTGCTTTGAACTTTTCCTAATCTCCCTCCTTCTCCCATCACTGATCCCAGCTCATCGAATGTTTGCATGATGCAATCGTCTCAGGCTACCCGTAAGCGGCCTGCCTCGGCTAGTCAGCAACCTCCCCCTCGCCCTCCGCAACCTGCTCCTAGCAATTCATCTCAGCCAACCGGACCTCCTCCTTCTGTCCCTCCCCCTACAACTGGTATCCCTGAACCCCTTTATCCTCCTGGATCGGTTCCCCCAGGCCTTAACCATCTCAGAGCCGTCCCTCCTAGTCATTTCCCTGCTGGGCAGATACCTTTCCTAGCTCCCCCTCCCGGAGTATATTCTGTCCCCGTCATGGCCACCCTCACTCTCCCTAACCTGACCTTGGGTATACCGGTCTGGTACCTTGATCCCCCAGCCTCCACCCCTCCTGGTCACCCCAAACCCTACATGGCTTTGATACCAGTTCAACCGGTCCCCCTCGCTTCCTCCGTTGCCACTGCTTCCTCCGTTGCCTCCAGAGGACCCTTCTCCTATCGTGACGGCTCCCGGGAAGAAAGGCAAAGCCCGCAAGGGGGCACCCAAAGACAAGACCACCACGACTGATCCGGCCCCTCCCCCCCCTGCAAAGCCTTATGCCTTATGTGATGTCACCGGTCATGCCACCCATGCTTGTCCCGAGTTGCCCCGTATTCAGCCCATGGTTAAAGTCACGTTCCCCGAGTCTACGGTCCCTGAAACCTCCATTCCTTCTTCGTCCGTAACCAAGAACCCCAAGACTCTCCGCACCAACAAACCCTGTGCTTTGTGCAGTGTTCATGGCCATTACTCCCACCATTGTCCTCACCTGACGCATTACCGCGCCTCTTTAGAGGTGGTCCGAGAGTATGAGGTTGAACAAAATCAATCCGCCTCTCCCATCCTCGCGCAGTATGTTTCAGGTCAGCCTGAGGATCCCCCCGCTCCCATCGAAATTCCCCCCCCTGATGTTTAGATGATGGAGTCTACTGTAACCATTCTTTACCTATCCTCCTCTGCGAGACACTTGGAGCCTAGCCCCCCTGCATCCTCCCCTGTTGTGTCCCCTGACCACCCCTTTTCTACCCATACACGAGATCACTCCACCCGTGTCTCTGTTGACCTCCGCAGCCCGAGTCCTCACCATACTTCTGATAGCCCTCATATACCACCCTCTAGTTTGTATATGAGTCATAGTCATCCTGCTCCTTGCACTCCCTCCCGCAGTTGCCGCCCGATGTCTTCTGTGCACTCACGCTACCGTCATTGCCTCTCCTCCCCTCATTTGTTGTCTTGTAACACCATTCCGCAGGACCCCCCGTCCACACCCTTTATCGGTTACGCCGATGGTGCAAGTCGTTACTCCCGAAATCTAGCCTCGGCAGGTTGGGCCATATTCACCCCCTTGCATGCCCTTGTTCTCTCTAACGGGGTCTGCATTGGTTCTGCCACCAACAATCAGGCCGAATATGATGCAGTGCGTGGTCTCTTAGCCGATGCCCTCTTTCATCGCATCCTCCATCTGCACGTTCGTTTGGATTCCCTACTTCTTGTAATGCAACTAAATGGTGTTTATCGTGTGCATAACCCTGTGCTATTTAGACGCTATTTACGAGTGAAACTCTTGATACGTGCATTTGAAACCATAACTTTCAACCATGTACCTCGAGAACATAATCACTATGTAGATAGTATTGCAAACCATGTTCTAGATTGGCATTTATCACACGCATTTCATTCAAGACAATAACATTCATAATCATTACAAACGATGCATATCCATAGTATGTGTCACAAAAATATGTGTTTAGAGTCCATTTACTCTGATACATATGACATGCTCATAGCATGTTACAAAAACTCAAAACTGGGGGCACCACCTGCCCCTACATACACACTAGGGGGCACCACATGCCCCACACCTAATCACAATATGGCGGATCCCGAGCCAATGGCTCTGCCCCTGCAGCCTGTAGATCACGTATCCCCTGACCGTCCATCGCCATGCGCCGCATGACCCCTCGCCATTCCGAGGGTAGACCAATACATGGCTCTATGTACTGGTCGTCTAAGTCCTGCCACCCGCGCTCTGATACTCCAGTCAGCAACCTTTCGCATCTACGGCGGATGTCCTCTAGAAGGGGGGCTGCATCCTCATTTTGTGTTGCTCTCGACCCACTCGGACCTGCAGCTCCAGCTGCTGCCGGTCGTCCCATATATCCGGCCGGTTTTACCGGCGCTATATCTGCATACCAACAGTACATGAATCAGTACCCTAGCTACTATTCAAAAAACTGTAACATTCCCATACAAGAATAGCAATCTGTCACTTACCATCGGGCCCCAAGACTCGACCAGGCGGAAGTGGCAGGTCCGGATCTCCATAATAACTCATCCCACTATAGGGATAGTCATCTATGTATAATGGAATCTGATCCCAATGGGCAAAGAACTCAGGTCGAAACACTCACCCGACCGCCCCTCCTCCTCCCCTGCACAGTAGCCGCCCCCACCGGCGCATCCTGGGCTCTCTCGAGCCCCCATCTGGAAGCTGTACACGAGGCCGCAAGGTCGGGATCTTCTTAAAGAAGAAGGCACACAATAAAGTCCCATACGAGCAATCGTGGTTCACTTGCTACTTGCAGAGAAAAAACTGTTGTTTTAACGACACCAGCATCATTTGGGCCCGCCCATAGTAGGTCCCACTCAACACACTCTCTACCAGCATCATCTGCCCCCCCGGTGATGTGATGGAACGCCTAGTTGCCCAGGATACGCAGCACAGCTGCGGCCACTGCACAGGTTTCTAGCCTCTCTAGATCCCCGATCGGTATCCGAGTCCCCTTGACTTGGAGACCCAGTCAACAATGTCGTTCCACAAACTCCATGATATGCCACCCCCGTGGTAATATTGGCTGCGTGTTTCCCACCATCCCCAGTGGTGGGAGACCCGTCAGGAAATAGACATCCTAGACTGTCAGTTCGATCCTGTGCCCCTGCACTACAAATACCTCATGCTCTGGATCCCAATAACTGATAATCTGGGCCAACAAGGGCTCTCCTGCTCTCATCAATGGGTTCTCCAAAAACTTTAGAACCCCAAACCTGGCCAACACACGACGGACACCCTGATCCGCCTGGATCTCTGCTCGTAATGTACCCAGGTCTCTCTCTCTCCAGTTAACTCGTAAATCTGCCATACCTACACAAAAACATCATCTTTTTCAACATACAGATCAGGAATACCATAACCAAACACAAAAACCCAACTCACAGCCATAAAACAGCACCAAAACCCCCTCATCTCCCAGGTCATAGTTTTCTGCCCAGTTCAGGACCAGGTCATAGTTTTTTCCCTGAAACTTGCATCCCAGGTCGTACTTTTTGGCCCAAAAATTGCGACCCAACCGTAGATATGAAGGAGGTTTTGTTTCTGGGATTTTGGGCCCTAAACTAAACTTTCAATCCATCAAAATGAAAGAGTAAGGTTAGACCTCTTACCTGCAACTGACGGATCTCGATTCCAACGGTCGGTTTGTCCGCTACGCTCGCCGCAAGATTTAGGGCCTTCTCTCCTCTCTAAATTCACCACAGCAACACTAGCAAATGAGTGAATTTCGAGGGAAAACTGCCTTATTAAAAGAGAACCCCTGTTTCTTCTTTCGACTGCTGCGACCACACCGTAGCCCTGTTTGATAAACCGTCTGCACCGTTGGAAAGCTCTCACCGAGCCCTCAAATGGGTATCTGTTATTTTTTTATGATCTAATACTTCACCAGGACACATTTTGTCCAGGAAGGGTCACTTCCCCTCTCATTAAAATCGAATTTCCGCACTTACGACACTTGTACTCGGGGCACCACTTCGCCTCCTTACTTGTCTTTGTTCGTGTCGATTTTCGTCATGAGTTCCCATCTTGTACTCATGTTTTTATGGTCTCCCACTGGGCCTTTACTGTGTAGTATCACCATCGAGTCGCCCTTGTTTAGAGCATCCAAGTTGAGTCATCATTGCATTCATGGAGTCTATCCCGAGTCCCTTTGTACCCCGTTATAGCCCTCCATCCTTCATTGCTTGGTCTCTCTCTTGTGTCGCACTTTATGACCTTCAGTCCCATTGTCCCCTATCCCTTATGATATTATGTCAGTCGCTGCCAGGTCATTCATGCCCTTTATGCTCTAACAAGGGAAGTCGTCCATTCGCTACTCAGTCCTTTCCTTTTCCCTATCATCATTAGTGTCAGTCTGTCCGTCGCTCCACTATTTTCTCTCGTGCCTTAGTTGAGGATATCTCATTGCCTCACCTATGGCAGACCTCCTTCTGTCGACATCAGCTCATTCCTTCCAGAAGCCAGGTCTAGAGGGTGGTGTACCTTGGTTCCAGCTTCCACTCTTGTTCGGTGCCTCGGATCAGGCAAAGGGATCTCTCGTTTCCCTTTGACTTGATTGTTTCTCCAGCTCCTTTCAGCATGATCGAGATCCGTATACTTGATGGTCCAGTGATCCAGCAGCAGCTCTTGATGATTCCCGGGTGTGTGTGAGATGTCTCCACCCTCATGAGGGGGTGGCCCTGTAGGTAGCCCCCCACATGCCCGGATGACCTCTTCCTTGCAGCCTTCGATGCAGCTCCAGATATTTGATGATGTCGGCCTTAGCCACTTGCAACGCCTCTTTGATTTGCATGTATCAGTCAGATTTTTTGAGCCCTTCCCCATTTACAGGGGGCATTTGGGTTGTATTTGTATCTCATGTACTCAGATATTATTGTACAAGTCCTGGCTGTTATCCCAGGCACAGCATGTATATGGGATTCCTCATTGTATTTTTATCTGGCTCATGATTATGCCAGCTATACTTTATGGTTCGGTCCCTTGTTTACTGGACACACTATTCTTTTGTACTTGGTCTCGGCGGGCATAGGTATGCCTCCCCCGCCGCCTTCAGCACAGGTACCCTCTCATAAAAAGAGACTTGTTGCACCTGCGAGTCTCGTCTCCTCAGGGTCTAGTTCTTCAGCACACTATCTGCCTTGCATTTCTCTCTCTGACTTCCCTTTTGTTGTCTAGTGATTGAGTTCTTACAACATACTTCGGTCATATGATTTTCTCCTGACACTCGCACGCTGAAGGGCAATCTGTTACACCATTTTTTGGTCATCTAACCTATTATCATTAGATGGACCCAAGTACACCATGTAAGACCAATTTTACCCTAAGTAAAATTGCCTTCACTATGTTAAATAACTTAATAAACCACATTTATTAGGTTGTTTATGGTCTAAACAGGAAACCCCAAAAGGAGATATTAAACAAACCTATATTTGTTTGATTTTCCTCATGGAATAATTAATTAAACCATAATTTAATTATTATTCCCAGTCATGTTTAACCCAAAAACAAATAAATTAATTAGATAAACCTTCATCTATCTTATTATTTTCTAGGAATAATTATTTAAAACTTATTTAGATAATATTCCTTGTTAAATATGACCAAATCACCCCACAAATAATTAAATAAATAATTATTTATTTAATTATCTTTCAGCCACTTCCTTAGAAAGATTAATTAAATAAATCATTATTTATTTAGTTATCTTCTAACAACCTTAAAAAGATAAATAAATCATTTATTTATTTATTTTGGACAAATTAAGGATTTGACCCAAGTCAAATCTTTTTCCCTCCAACAAATATAATAAAATATTCCATAAAATTTGGATCTAGAATTGGTTAATAATATTTTAATTATGCACCAATATCTAGAATAACTCAATATTTTGTTATAAATGGAAGGGTTTTTCCATTCACTCAGTACCTTTTGTTGCCTAAAGATCACTTTGGATCTATACTTTTGGTCTCACTTTGATCCACCATCATTGTCATATTTTTCCTAGGAGCTCCCTTTGAGTTCACTTTTTGTTTGGGTTTTCTACACCATCAAGAGAGAGAGATTTTATATCTGAAGTGCTGAGGACTTACAAGAACCCATCCCATTGAGGAGGGTGGATCTTACCATCTTGTTTTCCTCCCAGGTGCCCAATTAATATAAAAATTCTTTCAAAAATTGTTCTTGTCTTGTCTATTGGTATATGGAGCAAACCCTTGTTTTTTCTTCTTAATGTCTTTCCATGCATAGATCTAGTTTTTGCAGCTCTTTTATGTTCAACTAACCGTAGATCTGAAGATATTGGCAGCCACTTTTGTTGTGAGGGCTATTAGTTATGCGTAGCTAAAGTGGTCCTTTTTCGTACACTTCGACAAAGGATTCATACTAACAAAAAGCAAGACCCGGATTCTCTAAAAATTTTGTCAAATATAGATACCAAGCGTTTGTTCGAATAGGGCTGTAGAAAATAGATTCACACTCCCTAAGATTTAAAGACTGAGGGGATTCGGGAAGAGATATCTCTTCGTCTGGACTAGTAATTTCTTCAATAGAAATAAGGCTATATGGAATATCTTCAGTGATAATATTTCTTAACCTAGGTGAACTAGGATTGCTAGAAGCTGGTGTAATAAATCATGAGGATTTTTCCAAAACAAAAGGTTCAGTTTCAGGCTCATAAATTTCAGGTTCGTCAGTAAGTTCACTGGAAGGAGAAATACTACCAGTAACTTCCGAAACTAAAATTGGTTTAGAAATATGTTCTATTATGGGTGTTTGATGATCAGGATGAACAACTATATATGAAATTCCAACTTCTGTTGATTTAATTCTACTGCTACCAGATGATACTAGAGCACATAGCCCTTCAAGCTGACCTGGTGTATATTCAGGGGGTTTCCCTTGAAGTCTCTGGGATTGTCTCAGAAATTCCGCCACGATTAAATATTAACTAATCACACGCAAACAAAGAAAATTTCAATAAAAATACCTAAAGTCTCTAAAGAAACAAATAGCTGAATTACATGCTTAAAAATCTAAGATTTCAAACCACACACAAAAAGTAAACTTCCCGTACTAAAAACACTAGTTGGTGATGAAATCCAACTTAGTAGAAATTTAATACAGAAAAGGCAGTTGGAACAGTTACCCCGATAACCTGCTTAATGAAACAGACTGGCACAGGTTTCTTCACAAAACCATCTCGTGTGAAGAGAACCCCACAGAGAGTCCAACTGAGTCTAGTCGACGTCTGCTCTAGGTACAGTGAGATATTTCCTTCACCGTCACCTTAGGAAATAATCTTAAGTTTATGGACACTAAGGTTACCAACAATAACAAATACAATTGGGGGAACAATCTACAATCCGATCCTACGCGCAAGGTCAGAGTAACAAAGCTTAATCCCCTTGAAGGCTCCTCGACATAATTCGAGGTTTACCAACAAGTGACCCCAGGCTCCTCGACAATGGTTAACCCGAGGTTTATCATTTGTAATGCGCACAAAATCTTCTATCTTCCCCAATGAAACAGAATTGATTTTCTCAAAGGTTCGGACATGATCTCATGATTGAATTCTTTAAGAGAAGCTTCCCAAATTGTACCAATTACAATTTGATTTATTTCCTACCACAAGATTTATCTACTTGTTTGTTTATATTATCTTGGAGAGTTAATTACTCCCTACTCCAAGATACTAGCCTAAGCTATGTTGGTGATAAGAGCTCTAGAAATAAAAATATTGCTACATGAATTTTAATTAAGCGTTACTTTTATGAGCTATTTATTAAGTCAATAGGTATGGAAATGAAACTTTGATGGTGTGAAGAATCGACATCCAAAAACACTAAAAATGCACCTAAAAATGATATTCAATTCGTTTTCTTTCAATGAAATTCTAGCTAAAGAAAGAGTTCGAGAATGCAATTCCTTTAAGAAACACTTATTTCTTCAAACATAAAGAATAACCAAAAGAAAATATTTTTGTCTTTTAAAAAATAACTCAAAATGAGACAAATTATCAAAGCTCACAATAAAATCCTTTCACTTTCAAAAACTTGAAACTACAAAAAAAACAATTTTCCTTCAAAAGAAATCTACAAATTTTTCAAATGCACTCAAAACTATAAAACTAATTTCAAGATCTACAAACTTTAAAAATCTAATTGAATAAAAGCTTTAATATTTTTGAAGAATGTTTTACTTAGTTTTTCAGCAAAATAAGGATCTATTTGTCCAGAATAACAAATAGATCAAAAACACTCAGATATGTTTTTTATAAAAAATGAAATTCAAAAACCTACAATAAAGTTTTTTTCGAAGATTTGTAAAGAAACAAACAGATCTATTTCTCAATAAAGGATAGATTTCAAAATTAGGTCAGACTCAACAAAAAGGCAAAAATACCAATGTAATCTGAGGTAATTCAAACTGCCAATGCTTTGAATCACTACAAAGACCAAGCGAAAAGCAATCCAAAATGCAAAATTTCTAGAAAATCATCAAAACACCAATCACAAAAAGCTTTTTACAGAAACAATCGTCAATCTAGGTAGAAAAATAAAACTCTAAATCAAAATAAAGATAAATTGAAGAAAGAAATATGGATTTTTTCAAAATTTTAACTGGGTCCGCAGGCTTCCAGAAGTAACAGGTGCGGTCCTGCACTGTTTACTTAAGGAAAGTGCAAAACTGCCCGTACTGTGCAAAAAAGACAAAGTGCAGTCCCCAGAAAAACTAATGAAAAACATAAAATATTTCAAAATTTTCAAAAAAAGAGAAAACCTAAGCTACCCAGGCAGATATCTATCAATCAAAATCCAGGAAAAAACTTTTCCTCAAATCAAAATAAAAGAGAACCAAAAACAACAAGTTCTTCCCCACTGGAGTGGCCAATTTGTTGTACGGATTAATCAATCTTGCGGACAAGACCGATATCCCTATTACTAAAAGTATCTGGCAACAAACAACCAAATAAACTAATCTTTCTCTAAGCATATATGATTCACAAGAATCTCTATAGAGGCGTAAAATACTTACCGTATGTCAAGCGCTTGTTTGAAGTCGTTGTTGTCCCTCGTGCACTTGAAGGAGTTATCTTCGTAAACCTGCAGTCACAAACAAGAAAAATATTAAATATCACCTGTATAGAAATCATCATAAATCATGCTTATCATAGTGATCAAGGAATCTATGAAATAAACCATTAACTAATAACTTATTGAGAAAAATGAATATATTTGTATTAATTTCAAAAGAAGGAAAACCTTACAACCTTAGCCTTGATGTTGAACAGGCCTTCCTGGGTTCCGAAGCAGGAGTCTCCTCTACTTTGATAAGCTATGCACTCTTCCAACCAAGACAAATAGAGGTATGTGATCTCTCCTCACAAAAATCTTAGTTAAATGAGTCTGAATCCCAACAGCACTTAACCTCAAATATTTCTAAAGCTTGAACTCTCTTTGAGGCTACCCAATGCCTCTTTTTATAGTGGAAAAGAGGAGGTTTTCAGTTCCAACTATGAAGGGATAGAATCCTCCTTCAAAGGGATAAGCTCCTCACATCAAGGGGTTAGGTCCATAAGGTAATGGATACATGAACCTCATAAGAGCATTTCTACCATCGCAAGATCTTTTCTAGAAGCTTCTAGAATTTACTAAAAACGAGCTTTTTTGAGTTTACTTCCGCCTTTTTAATATTTACATGGGTCCGCACCCATAACAGAGAGAAAGTGTGTTCAGGTATGCAAAATACATGAACATTAGGTGCGGGACTGCAGGAAAGATATAGAGAAAGTGCGACACCAAAGTTAAGGAGATTTTTAGGAACTTTTCTCTGATTTTCAAGGCTTGACATGAGGAACTGATATGCTAGACTTGCAAAGGAGGAAGTATGAGTGATAATGAGCTCATGCACATAGAATAATGTCAGGATGAAACTTTTCAGTGTAACAAGTGGGGGGGGGGGGGGGGGGTTCCATTTTTCAAGTGTGTGGATTTTTCCTATACTCGGGGAGGGGTTGTCCATTGGGCACTTAATGCATGTGTGCCAATTGTTCCAAATGGTTCATTCAACAGTGTTTCTTGAGCGGTCATCCTTCCCCCAGTGATTCATGGCGAGATTTTCTTCTAAGTTGTTGTGTAGCTTGGCCCAAATTTTCTCTCGATTTGAGGCTATGTCTTTAAAGATCCCGATGTTTCTTTCTTTCCAGAGATTCCAGATGAGTAGACCTGGAATGAGCTGCCAGAGATGATTCAGAAGGTTGCTAGAGTAGGGGTTATCCTGCAATTTTCTGATGGTATTCGTGATGTTACCCCTGTCTCGATTTTATCTTCTACATAAAATTTCAATTTTATCTTAAAAGGTGTTGGATATCGGGCAAAGGTCAAACATATGATCGATGGTTTCGATGCTCCTCTCACACAGGGCAAACCTTGAAGGACCCACAAAAACCTGCTTCAAAACATTCTCCCATGTGAGGATGCATATTTTTTTAGTAGCCATAAAAAAGTAGCTACTTTGGGCCAGAGATTAGTAGACCATATCTTCTTCCATATCTGATTTGTGGGGCCAGGGTTCGGTTTTTGTAATAGATTATAGGCTTCCTTGGTTGAGTATTTTCCACTTGGAGTATGGCCCCAGCGAATAATGTTTAGCCCATGCTGAATTATGATTCTTCTTTTTTTTGTTAATTCCTCCCAAATATCTCTATGATGCTAGTTGTTCCAGTTTGCCTGCCATCTATCTGTGTGCAGCTAAGTACTGTAACCTTTAGTTGTTTCATTGGTCTAGAAGTCTTGGACACAATTTTGTTCTCTTTCATGTAGGACAGTGCTCCAGAGGGGTCGAGGGAAGATTAATGATATGCTGGGAATTTTCTTCCACGAATCCTCCCATAATTTGGCTTGAGTACCATTGCGCAATTCCCAAAAGCTGTGGGTTTAGAGCATCTATTTTTGTTGCATGGATGCATTCCAAATTTGGGATCCTCCAGCATCAATGTTGAATCTGATTAGTTCCTCCCTGGCCCAATTACCTACATATTCGGCAGCCCATAAGGTTTCCCATGTTATGTGAGGCTTGGATACCCATTTCCACCATATAATAGCGCCCATGATGCTGTTCTTATGCTCTAAATATCTCATTCCCAATCCTTCGTGTGCTTTCAATGTACAAACCTCTTTCCATTTAACTAGCGCCCATTTATTTTTGTCTTTGGACCCCCCCAAGAGGGAGGTTCTTTGCTAATTGTGAATGGCTTTGAGGACCCATTTTGGTGTCGCTAGAAAAAAAAAGAGATATGTGGGTAGGCATTGAAGTACAAATTTGATGAGAAACAAACATCTGGCTATGTTGAGGGAGTGATCGGTCCATTTGGACAGTTTAGTCTCCATTCTGTCCAACAGCTCTCTCCAGGAAGAGTGTTTGATAACTGAGTCTATGAGAGGAGCTCCCAAGTATTTGGACGACGTAATGGCTATGGTGAAGCTCAAGATGTGAGCTATGTTGCATTTGGTGATAAGAGGCATATTCAAAAAGAATATTTTCGTTTTTTCAGGGTTGAGAGTTGTTCTAGAGGCTTAAGAGAAACTATTAAGAAGCGTTCTGAGCATGTGAGTTTCCTGTACAGAGGGGTGCCCCATTATCATATTCAGGGATAATTTTAAGAATGGAAAATTATCTTGAAGTTTAAAAAATTGGCGAATCTGACTAGTCCCTCATATGCAAATGATAAAAAATTTATTGATGTATTTGTAAAATTATTCAAATTTATAATGATATTACATATATTGTATATATAATTTTGGCGATTTTTAACGTAAAATAATTTTATACTGTAAAATTTTGGCGAATCATTTTTATAAAAAAATGGAAATTGGCGAATCTTTTTTTTGGAAAAACCATGGAAAATTAGCCCACCTGCGAATAATAGCCCCTAAAATTTTCCATGATCATATTGTCATCCACAAAATGATGGTGGGAAATGGGGGGGGAGATTGTGTAGAGTAATTCCTTGAAGGTTGTGCGAATGGATATAACTCTTTATCATGCGGCCTAGATCCTCTGCCATATGAACAAAGATGAAGGGTTAAACATGGTCCCCTTGCCTTATACCTCTGGGGGGGTTGAATGTTGCCGAAGTAATGTCATTGAAAATAATAGAGATAAAGGATAAGGACATCAGGCTCATGATCCATCAGACCCATGTTTGGTTGAAGGCAAAGGCCAGTAGGATTTTCTTTATGTAGTTTCAGCTGAGCTTGTCAAAGGCCTTGGACAGGTCAATTTTGAGGTGAATGCCCAGATTTTTTGAGGTTTTTAAGCAGTGTATGACCTCATGGGTTAGGATGATGCCATCAAGGATATTCCTGCCCTCAAAGTAGCCTGTTTGCACCAGAGAAATGAGAATGGCAAGAAGCTGCTTCAATCTATTAGCTATAAATTTGGAAATGATTTTGTAAATTACATTGCAGCGTGCTATGGGTCAATACTTACTTGGAGAAGAAACATTGTATTCATTTGGGATGAGAGTGAGGAAGGTTGCATTGAGTGCTGGAAGAATCCAGTGGGTGGTGCGTGATTCCTCTACTATGCCCCAGACATCCTCTTTGATAGTGTCCCAGAAGAAATGAAATAATATGGTGGAAAATCCATCTAGCTCGAGGGATTTCCCTTATTTTAATTGGAAAACTGCTTGTTCGGCCTCTGCCAGTGTTGTGGCTTTGAGCAACATTCTGTTATGATCCTCATTGACCAATTGTTACACAGTAATTTGTCACCATCCCTGCAATTTCCATCTCGCCCATTGGAGGGTCGTTTCTGTGACCAATTAGTAGTGTCATGCCTTGCAAATACCATCATTGCATCCCTTGCCATGAGGACAACATTCCTTTTGTTGATTATTTCCTGAGCAGACCCCAAAAAACACCTTTTTTTTCCTTAACGCTGGTAGCCCGTTATGTCCTCGCGGAAATGAGGAAAATTAACATTAAGCCTGTGCCAGTTGGCACTCTTTCCCAATTAAGCACCCGCGCCAATCTGCTTATGGAAATTTTTTTAAAAAAAGAGGCAAAGTTTCGATTACAACAACTTCGTGGATGAGTCATGAGGAGTGGTTTCGACTAAATAACCACATCCTTTCTTCCTTGGCCTCTTGTTTCCACCTTATGGGGAACCTCCCAAGGGATATGGCCTCCCTTCCACTATTGTAGGGATCCCAACCTCCTCCTTTCCTCTATAAATATAGCCATCTTCCATTGATGAAGGGGCTAAATGGTTGAGATTTAGTAGTCTTGGTAGCGTGAATGGAGCTGAATCAATTGTAAGGAGATTATTATCAAGACAATCGAAGAGAAAGGCTTGTCCCATTTCCGACGAGCTTTACCGAGACGTAATCCTCTTTCGACCTGCTGAAGGAAGATCCAACATTAGAGCTCATGTTGTATCTTTCTTTGTTCTGATTAATAATAAGCGACTTCAATTATGGTTCCACTCAGATGTTTATGTTTTATGTCATGAGTTGTATCTTCTCTGACTGATACATAATTACATATATTGGGTTTTACGCTTGTTTTTTCATCGTGTTTCTTGTATGTGCAGGTGTTCTATAGCGCCAAGAGGGAGAATTGTGATCTGCTAGGGCAAGGGATGGAAGTGCCATCTTCTCTGAAAAAGACCACAACGTAGGACTTAAGGTAGGCCCCTTGTCGCATCTTGGTATTTTGCAATTAGGAACTTGTGTCTTAGTGTGGCTCGGTTGTTGCTAGACCCAATCTAGGCTAGTAGGGATCACCTCTGATTCTCATCTGATCCTGATTCACAACATTATGTTCCTCTATATCACGTCGATGATGTGGGAAGAACTATGGCCCACCTTCGATCAAGGTCACTTCCTGTCGACTGCAGCTCATTATCCAGGAAGCTGATCTAGAGACTCTCTTCAGGTACCTTGGAGCCAGCATGCCTCAATGGCAGGTTCTTCGCATTTGACACAAGGCTTTCATCATTGGCCTTCAATTGGATGATTTTGTGGGTGTTCGACACCAGCTCACTGTTCACATTCTGTGGATTGTACCTATAGTAACTTGAGGGCCATTGTCAACATTGGTGGTTCCTCTCGCGTTTGTTAATAGCTTTCATCATTGGCTTGTAATCAGACGATGTTCTCGCATGTTCGACTTCAGCTCACTTATTCACATGCTTGAAATTGTACTCTATTCAGGTCAATATGGAGCGCAAGACCCTGGATTATTTTTGATGGAATCCAGGCTGTGGATTTTGTGGATTATTATGATTGGTTACATGACTCACAGATTGGATGGCTGTGACCATACCTGAGTCTATTTGTCGATCCTTACTGGATGGTTTCATCCATGCCTTGGATCTTGATTATTGTATACTCTGTTATGGATGGCTGCACCCATACCACACATCATGTATTCAAGATATCAGTTGTACTTTTCTACGCAGGTTTTCTGATGACAGTGTTTTCAATTGGACACATTCTCATAAAGCCTTTCACCCCTCTCTCTCTCTCGAGCCTCATGCTTTAGGGGGCATCTGTTACATAGTAATTTGTCACCATCCCTGCAATTCCCATCTCGCCAATTTGAGGGTCATTTCTGTGAAAAATAAGTAGTGTCATGCCTTGCAAATACCATCATTGCATCCCTTGTCATGAGGACAACATTCCTTCTGTTGATCATTTCCTGAGCAGACCCCTAAAAACACCTGTTTTTTCCTTGGCGTTGGTAGCCCGTTATGTCCTCGTACCAATGAGGAAAATTAACACTGAGCCCGTGCAAGTTGGCGCTCTATCCCAGTTAAGCACCCGTGCCAATCTTCTTATGGATTTTTTTTTTTTAAAAGGAGGCGAAGTTTCGATTACAACAACTTTGTGGATGATTCATGAGGAGTGGTTTCGATTGAATAACCACGGCCTTCCTCCTTTGGTGTTTCCACCTTATGGGGAACCTCCCAAGTGATAATGCCTCCCTTCCACTATTGTAGGGATTCCAACCTCCTCCTCTCCTCTATAAATATAGCCATCTTCCATTGATGAAGGGGCTGAATGGTTGAGCCTTAGTAGTCTTGGTATCCTGAATGGAGCTGAATCAATTGTAAGGAGATTATCTTTAGACAGCTAAAGAGAGAGACTTGTCCTTTTCCCGATGATATTTACCGAGATTTACTCCGCTGTCGACCCACCGAAGGAAGATCCAGCGTCAGAGCGCAGGTTGTATCTTTCTTTGTATTGATTAATGATAAGCGACTTTGGTTATGGTTCCACTCCTATTGTTCATACTTTTTGATTATGGGTTGTATCTTCTCTGACTGATACATAATTGCATATATTGGGTTTTACACTTGTGTGTTTTTTGTTTCTTCTTGTGCATGTAGGTGTTCGATCGCATTGAGTGGGAGAATTGTGATCTGCCGGGGCAAGGGAACTGGAGCGCTATCTTCTCCACGAACAACATCATTGGATTTGAGGTAGGCCTTTCTCGCAATTTGGTCTATTTCAATTAGGAACTTGTGTCTTAGCATGATATGATTGTTGCTAGACCCGATCTGGGCTAGTATGGACCGCCTCTGTCTGAGGTAAATCAGAGGGGATTTACCATAAAATTTATTCAATCAACCTAAGGAAGCATTGAAACATTAACGAAATATTTAGAGGTCTGGGCTAGAGACGTGTTCCAGCGTCATTAAACCTAGTAGTTGTCATTTGCCTCTTGGCTTTAGACAGTGTTAGTATGGACTTGCGCTCCCCTTTCCATCGCGTATATAAAGGGATACCCCACTAGGTTTCTATCCTTTATCCATAGGAAGCCGAGTCTGCCGCCCTATACCCATGATACACCGAACACAACAATTGGGGAGATTTCCTGCATGTACGTTAAGTCCTTGGTTGATTTCTCTTTCATTTTGAAACCAAGGTGTATATTGCAGTTCACGGTTATTTGGTACACCCTTTGCCTAGAATTCCTGAGCAGTCATTTTGATCTTATCTAACTCCTTAAATTTGAAAATATCATCAAGTGCTTGTCCTTTCACGCTTGTTTCCAATCTAAAAGCGATAGAGTCACCTTTTGTTTGTTTATTGACTCTTAAAAGATGAAACAAAAGAGTTTTGTTTCAATGTTTTAAAAAATTAACTGCCCACGAAATATTCCTGGTTAAAGTTAGTTTCCTTAGGGTGTTGTTTTGGGTTGTTTCTGATGGCAACTTTTCCGGAGTTCACCAACCAAGGAATCCCCTCCGATGGGAATCCTGGTCCTTTTCCTCCTTTTGGAAATGTTGGTGCTCCTTATATGGAAACGTTGTCCCTTCCTGGGTTAACTTTTGGGTTGCCCGTTTGGTTATTTTCAACCTCTGTGGTTCCGAATATCCTGCCTACTGTTCAATCAGTTCCTCTGCCTGAACAACATCATGTTGATTCCAAGGTCAACATCTCCCCTTCTTCGCCTGGTGAAAGTCTGGATTCGAGTAACCAGGTGGCTAAGAATATGAAGAAGAAGACAAAGAAGAAGAAGTCTGATAAGAGAGAGGCTAAGGCTGTAGCTACTGCTTCTGAAGCACCTCCTCTTGATAAAACTTCCAACCCTCCACGGAAAGTCAATTTCCCTTGCATGTTGTGCACGGGAAACCATATTCTTCGAGAATTCCCTGGCATTCCCAAGGTGCTCGAAGTATGGTGCAATGGTCATCCTCCATTGCCTTCGGCTTCCGGGAGTCAGGTTGGGGGCACGTCTTCAGCTAGTGCTGGTAAAAATCTTAAGAAGCAAGGTAATATTTCCAATCCCTGTAAGTTGTGTGGGGGGCACCATGACATTCACCTTTGTCCATATATGGATGAAGCCAAGCAAGTTTTGGACAACTCAACTGTTTCTACACCATGCCTCCCAGCTGGTTACAAACGACTTTCTTTGGGTCCTCCACTAGCTGATCCTACGATTGGTCAAGAGTCATCCTTGGTCGATCCCACTCCCCTGGAAATTCAAATTTAGGAATACATTCCTGACCAACCATTGGTCGTGGGATCGGTTGAGCTGACTCCATATATGGTGCACCAGGTATTTTCTGTGGAGAGTGGATCTCACACCCCCCAGGTTCTTCTTGTTTCTTCAGATTCCTCAAACTTGGAGAAAGATTCTCCTATCTCTATACCTCAAGAAGTTGCTCCTTCGCCTCTTGTGATAGAGGTCCCGGAGGATTCCCCTCCCACCTTTGAGATGGAGGTCATGGAGGATGCTCCTTCTTCTTCCATAACACCAAGGGAAGACCATCTTGGTTCGATGGTAGCCCCTCCGAGTAGTTTGGTCGCTTCCTTTAACTGGAGTTGATTTGTAGGATACCACCTTCCATCTTATGTGCCTTTTGAGATAACGGTACATGCCTTTGGTTTGGTCGTACCCAACACCATTATAGAGGAAGGCGCGTCTGTTAGTATTTTATCCTCTACTTGGCAAGCTTTCGTTTCGCCACCGCTTGTGCCTGTTACGCAGAATCTGTTGGCATTTAACAGAAGAACTAGTCAACCATTAGTGATCCTTCCACAATTACCTGTTACTTTGGGAGGTAAAACCGTCCATATGGACATGATGGTTGTTCCAAGCCCCTTGGATTTCAATCTACTCTTGGGGCGTGATTACACCTATGCCATAGGAGCGCTTGTCTCCTCCCTTTTTCGTGTGGTCTGTTTTCCACATGAAGGATGGATTGTGACCATTGATCAACTTTCGTTCTTTGGTCCTGATGCGGCAGCTGGCCTACCATCATCCCTTCCTGGTTTTTATCCACCTATTGTATTTGTCCCACCGCAGGTCAACTATGTGGCTACCTACCCCGTGCCTGTACTCAGTGACAATGGCATCATGCATAGTGTGCTGGGGGCATTGGGTCCTAATTTCCGAGATGTTTTCCTTGCATCAGGAGTGGAACTCTTGGAAGTGATGAATTCTTGTTCATTATGATGAGGTCGGCCAGAGCAGGGTTCTTTTCTTGTGTCAAGCTCATTAAAAAATGAAACAAGGTCGTCGGAGCATAGTTTGTTTTCTTGTGTCAAGCTCCTTAAAAAATGAAATAAGCTCGTCAGAGCAGAGTTCGTTTCCTTGTGTCAAGCTCCTTAGAAAAATGAAACAAGGTCTGTTGGAGCAGAGTTCCTTGTCTTGTGTCAAGCTCCTTAAAAAATGAAACAAGGTTGTCGGAGCAGAGTTCCTTGTCTTGTACCAAGCTCCTTAAACCATGAAACAAGGTGTCCTGAGGATAGTTCTTTTAATGTGTCAACCTCATTAAAATAATGAAACACATTCCTGTTCAATTCGATTCTTTGTTTAGATCTCGTAAAATCCTAGTCAAGTCTTTCTCTTGATCGCATAACTTGAACCTTCACTCCATCTGCCTTTCATATGGATTGAAGCTTGGGGGGCATGTACCTCTAATTGAGTCACCATACTGGGGGCATGCTTACTTTTTTAAGCATAGTTTGTTTCCATTTCAAGCTTGTGTAAAAATGAAACTGGTTTCAAGCATAGTTTATCTTTGTTTCAAGCTTGTGTAAAAATGAAACCAACTTCAAGCAGAGTTTCCTGATTTCAAGCTTGTGTAAAAATGAAACCATTCCCATTTTAACTCTCTTGATTTCCATTTTATCAGCCTGTTTTTTCCAGATGAACCTTGGTTTTCTCACGCCATCGTCACTATCTCCATGGCCGATCATATGCCTTCACTTGGTTTTTTACCCATTCCCGAGGAACTGCTGCGATGAGTGGTCTTGTTAGCCAGCCTCTTGACTTTTATCTTGTTCTGAGCAGTTCCACCATTACCGGAACCAGTAGCTACCCTGTATACCACTTGTTCCTCCAGGAGGAGTCAACTTTCAACTCTTTTTTGACTCCCTAAAAATGAAAATATTGTCGAGTCTCTTGTCATTTTGATCTCGTTAAATTGGTTGCGAAACGACATCTACCCAGTATACGTTTACCCCTTTTTCGAGCTAGGATAGATTATTTATGAGAAAGGAATACCATAGCCTATCGTGACTAGGAGGTTTTCTCAGACATAGTTTTCTACCTTTTCGGATCTGAGAAACTATTTACGAAAAGGGACCGTTGGAGTTTACTTTTTTGCTATCTTTTCAAACTTTATAAAAATTAAAATACGTCGAGTTCTTCCTTTTTCAGACTCGTTAAACCCTGATGACGTTGGATTCAGTCGTAATGACGATATTCAAGTTTCTCCTTCCTAGGGCTCGTTAAATGTACTAGGATGGATTCGTCCGAAGGAGGGACTTATATGACAAGCATATGGTATCCTATTCAAGCTTGTGTAAAAATAAATAGGTACTCGCCAGAAATGGTGGGGAAAAATGGAACCAGTATCGTCGTCGTGTGGGTAGTATGTCGCTCTTGAACATGAAACTTGTCTGCATTCATGTCGGGTTGGGGACATCTCATCTCGTTTTCTTCTTGCCTCCACGAGTTTGGGTAATCCCTTTTGACCTCTCATCTGCTCTTTGCCTCGTCATCATGACCTATGATCTTTTGATGTCAAATACTACCAAATCCACTGTCGTGCCGCCAATAAGTTCAAGAGAAGTTGACCTCTACAAATTTTCAACCCTCCTCTGATTCTCATCTGATCCTGATTCACAAAAAATTATGTTCCTCTATCTCGTGTCGATGATGTGGGAAACACTATGGCCCACCTTCGATCAAGGTCACTTCCTGTCAACTTCAGCTCATTACTCATGAAGCTTATCTAGATACTCCCTTCTGGTACCTTGGAACCTGCATGCCTCAATGGTAGGTTCTTCACGTTCGACATGAGGTTTTCATAATTGGCCTCTGATCGAGTGATTCTACGGGTGTTTGACGCCAGCTCACTGTTCACATTCCGTGGATTGTACCTATAGTACCTTGAGGGCCATTGCCATTATTGGTGGTTCATCTCGCATCTGTTAACAACTTTCATCATTGGCTGGTAATCAGACGATGTTCTTGCATGTTCGAATTTAGCTCACTTATTCACATGCTTGAACTTGTACTTTGTTCGGGTCAAGATGGAGCGCAAGACCCTAGATTTTTTCTATTGGAATCTAGGCTGCAATTTTGTGGATTGTTATGATTGGTTACATGACTCATTAATTGGATGTTTGTGACCATACTTGAGTCTATTTATCGATCCTTACTGGATGGCTTTGTCCATGCCTTGGATCTTGATTATTGTATACTCTATTATGGATGGTTGCGCCCATACCACACATCATGTATTTGAGATATTAGTTGTACCTGTCTATGCAGGTTTTCTGACAGCAGTGTTTTCAATTGGACACATTCTCGTAAGGCATTTCACCCCTCTCTCTCTCTCACGCCTAATGCTTTAGGGGGCATCTGTTACACAATAATTTTTTCACCGTCCCTGCAATCCCCATCTCGCCCATTGGAGGGTCATTTCTGTGACCAATAATTAGTGTCATGCCTTGCAAATACCATCATTGCATCCCTTTCCATGAGGAAAAAATTCCTTCTGTTGATCATTTCTTGAGCAGAGCCCTAAAAACACCTGTTTTTTCCTTGGCGCTAGTAGCCCGTTATGTCCTCGTGCCAATGAGGAAAATTAAAAATGAGCCCATACCAGTTGGTGCTCTGTCCCAGTTAATCACCCGCGCCAATCTTCTTATGGAAAGTTTTAAAAAAAAAAGGAAAAGTTTCGATTACAACAACTTTGTGGATGAGTCATGAGGAGTGATTTTGACTGAATAACCACGGCCTTTCTCCTTTGGCCTCTTGTTTCCACCTTATGGGGAACCTCCCAAGGGATAATGCCTCCCTTCCACTATTGTAGGGATCCCAAACTCCTCCTTTCCTCTATAAATATAGCCATCTTCTATTGATGAAGGGGCTGGATGGTTGAGCCTTAGTAGTCTTGGTAGCCTGAATGGAGCTGAATCAATTGTAAGGAGATTATTGTCAAGAAAATCGAAGAGAGAGGCTTGTCCCATTTTCGACGAGCTTTACCAAGATGTACTCCTTTGTCGACCCGCCAAAGGAAGATCCAGCGTCAGAGCTCAGGTTGTATCTTTCTTTGTTTTGATTAATAGTAAGCGACTTCGATTATGGTTCCACTCAAATGTTTATGTTTTATGTCATGAGTTGTATCTTCTCTGACTGATACATAATTGCATATATTGGGTTTTACACTTGTGTGTTCATCATTTTTCTTGTATGTGCAGGTGTTTGATCACGCCAAGTGGGAGAATTGTGATATGTCGGGGCAAGGTACGGAAGCACCATCTTCTCTACAAACGACGACAGCGTAGGAATTAAGGTAGGCCCCTTGTCGCATCTTGGTATTTTGCAATTAGGAACTTGAGTCTTAGCGTGACTCAGCTGTTGCTAAACTCGATCTGGGCTAGTAGGGATCGCCTCTGTCCGTAGAGGGGATTTACCTCTCCAACACCAATTTTTGGATGTGTTGCGTGATTTTTCCTATGGCCTCCTGTCGATGGATATTAGGTTTTTTGAGGATGTCCTTGAAATTATTTCGAAGTTACTCGGTGATGTCCTCATGTTTTTCCATTGGCTCCCTCTTCTAATTTTTGAGGACTGTGATCCTGTTGTGAATCCTGTGCTGGATGGTGGAGTTATGAAATAATTTTGTTTCTTTCTCCATCCTTAAGCCATCATATCCAATATTTTTGTTTCCATAGGATCTCTTCTTGGCTTTTTATTTCTTCCAGTTGGGATGTTAGGGACTTTTCCTTGTTCTTTGAGTCTGTTGATATTCCTTCTGATATGATTTCTTTTTGGAGCTGCTTCATTTTCTCTTCCAGATCTATTTTTTCTTTGAAGATGTTTCCAACTATGGTTTTGTTCCACAATTTATGTTTATCCTTGAGGATATTCAATTTATATTCGAACTGATACATTTTTTTTCCAAAGGGTGGTGTGAGGGAGGCCCACCAATCCGATACAAGGTCTTTGAACCCTAGGTGTTTGAGCCAAAATTTTTCAAAGTGAAAAGGTTTTGGGATGGCAGTACCCTATTTGAGCCATTGGAGCTGCATCGACCAATGGTCTAAGCCAGAGGCTAGGATGATGGTGGCTGCGAGCTCTCCTCCGAGGTGAATGACGTCCTCCTTGATGAGCAAGCATTCTAGTCTGGAAGCGATTTGATGAGATCCACCTCTTCTATTATTCCAAGTGAAGATGCCTTTGGATGTTTGAGTATCTATAAAGTGATTGTCGTGGATGAAGTTCTTGAATTTGTTGATGTCCATTTCAAGGTGAGGTCTTTCTCCTTTTTTTTCCAGAAGGGTTTTTATCCTATTGAAGTCTCCACCAATCTAGAAAATAGGTTGAGTAGGCTGGTTGTTGAGATCTTCAATTCTTTTAAGAAGCTCTGTTATTTGCTGGAGAGGCCGGGGGAAGTAGAAATTCGTGAGATCTCCATGAATGTTAGTTCCAATCAAGTGAAAGGAATCTTGAATGAAGTCTCGATTGGATTGAATTTTCTCAAGGCTAATAGAGTGGTGATTCCATATGATTGAAAAGCCTCCCAAAGCCCCATTAGCATCCACCGCTAGGGTATTCCAGAGTCTTTTGAAAATTGTGTCCAGAGTGGAGCTAGAGCATTTGGTTTCTTACACAAAGAATATTGTGGGATTTTCCTCAGTAATTGTTTTCTTGATTAACCTGTGCTTGGAGGGACTATTTAGCCCTCTGATATTCCATGAGATGAAATTAATTGAGGGGTGTTGGGGACTACATAGTAAAACCTAGTCAACTTGGGGTATCTCCCTGATTCTACTAGCTCTTTTCTTGCAATGACCGCTCACTGCAAATATGTTTTTCTTCCTTGATTTTAGGATTCTTTCAGAATGCGTTTGGTGTTTTGGAGTGTACCTCCTTGAATACCAAGGGATGTAATATGTTGTGATCTGGTAAGTACTTCCTCCAACTTCTGGATCTGGTGTGGAGGAATTGAGAGAAAGTATTTCTGCTTGCATGCTTCTTCTAACCCCATGAGATCGAGGTTCCCATAGTTAAATATTTTCTGGTTCTCCTTCCATTGCTTCTAGGATTGAGTCCAACTTTGCACCTTTACAATTTTTTCTCGAGTTGTCCCCTGTGTGCATAAAGGACTGGGGAATCAGAAAGGCTTCTGGTTGGATTTTGGTTTATTGAGTCTTTGAGTTCTGGGATTATCCTCCGAAGGTCGCTCTGAGTCTCTTGGAGGTTCATTCTAATTCTCATTCAGTTGAGCTAGGGAGTCAAAGTTGTTGCTTGATGTTGGAGCTCTTTTGCTCTGGTTCGTGTTTGACTTCCTGGTATGCCTTTTACTTCCAGCGACTTTAGTGAACCCTTAGGTATCATGGCATGTTGATTCATTGTTCGGTGCATCTCTTTGATTTAGGGTGAAATCTTTGAATAGGTACCCGTGTTGGTGACACTTCTGGAATATAAATGGTACATGTTCATAATCTACTATTTGAATCCATTCATAATCATCAAGGAAGAATATTACCTCATCAAGGAAATACTCTGCAATGTTCATGTAAACAAATATCCTGGCATAGTTTGCATTTATGTTGATCTTTGTCTCCTCCGCAATTTTAATGAATTCTCCAAGAGCATTGCCTATGTCTCGAAGGGTTAGCTCATCCCAATAATCCTAGGGAATGGTGTAGAGTCTGACCCAGATGGGAGCCCAAGTGAAATATTTCTTGTCTGGGTTGAAGCGTTCTACCCAGTTGCGCAAGTATAGACCCGTCGAGTTAAAAAAGTATGGCCCGCCGTCCATGATCCGGTTTGTGTCTTTGATGCAAGTGAATATCACATTGAAGAAGCCCTTGTCACATAACTATAGATCGATATGGCCCTTGGGCTTCCATTTAGAGGCGATCCAACCTAGGAGGGCTTTTCCTATGGGCCAGAAACCCATGAACTTGCCTATCAATGCATGGTCCTTCATGTATTGGATTTTTTCATTGATTCAATGAGCAGGGAGCTCGATCTTGGTTATTATAGTGGCCTTGGGTATGCATGTGGAAGATGTGACTATTGTTTCTTTTTTTTATACTGCAGATTTCGATTTTTATGCGGGAGATGCCCTAGTTAGGTCAGGGAGCGGGCCAGAGTTCTGCTGATAATCGTTGTTAACCCATGCCACTGCTCCAATGGAAGGCGAACCAAAGGAGGGGGGAGCACCCATCCCCCTATTTTTTTCTATCATGAGGGAGCCTATCTATGCTCCAGGAGTATGAGAGGGTCCCAAGGGTGGGAACAAAGCTCTGGCAGGGGAAACCTGCTCAGAAGCCACTAAACCCTAGGTCATAGCGGTGATGTTCCTTCGACTCTCGAAAAATCTCCACATGTGATCACATGTTGTGATATAGAGTTTTGTTTTTCAAGAATTTCTAAGAGATATTAATTCCATAGTGTGTTTTTTATTAGCCAATCATGTTTTACAAAAGTATTCTTAGAAGAATATATAGATCATTTCTAAAGCATGGTCAGTGAATGAAGTTTCATATCTATAATTATTAGTGGTATCTCATTTATGTGATTGTATATATGGTTGTAATTGTAGTCAATTTTTTGTCCTTTCATCTAAGTGGTATGATAGGTAAGGTTTAAAGCTATAGGTTAGAGATTACATATATACTTTGAAGAGGATATAGAACTCAAGGAATTTCTATAAATGATGCATGTATCATGAAACATGAGTCTCCATATAAGTGACTACAAAAATTTTAAGGGCTTTATTTTAAATATTTCCTTTACACATGAAGGGATTTTGTTCAAGGAGCTCATGGCTCAATGAAAATTTTATTTATCTAAAAGTTTTAAGGAACTTTGTATGCTACATACATGTTTTGGTATCTATGAAAAATCACAATGATATCTCATTAAGAGAGTAAAACTTGTATTAAGGAATACATCTTAGAATTACACATGGTTTCAAGTGGTTGGAAATGCATTGTTTTATCTAGTTGGAAACCACTATAACTTTGTTGGTACCCCTTGTAGTAGCAATAGATCAGACATATTTGTACAGAAAATATCACGTCCACATACTATTTTATATATTTAAAGTCTTGTAGGTATCATGAAACCATCCTTACATTAGCCACTCAACAACATAAGTACTTTAATGACACCGAGAATAACACTTAGGGAGATACTCTCACGTACTAGGTTAATCAATTAGTATAGCTTAGGGCACAATTGATCCTTTTTTATTACATCCTAGGGAAGTTGGGCCATGTACTATGTTTGGAATTGGAAACTATATCATTGGGTAATACCCTTATCCATCGAACTTAAAAGACAATACCAATTCAACATATGTCCTTAAACAACAACACCGCATATCCATGCATCTTTATTCTCTGTGGATTTTGCTTTTGTCTATCATTTCTATTGGAAAGAGAGTTTGAATAAATTTAGAGTTATTAGTATAGATTTGTTTAATGCTTATTGTCTTCCTCTTACTTTCTCTAGTAAAATTTATGATTTTTTTGGTACTAAGATGAGAACCACAATATAATTATATGACTTATGGGATATTGCATTGAAATTTTTTGAAGAACCCCGAAATAAAGTAACCTATGAGATCATGGTTCGATATTTAGATTATTATCTCATAAAGAACAAGAAGTATGATGTATCAACATTGTATCACATTAATCATGCCTTGGATGAGAGTATTCTTCCCAAAATTTTAGCAATAACAAGGTACAAAGAAGCTTGAGATATTCTAAGGAAAACATACAATGAAAGGAAAAATAATGTCAATTAATTTCAAGCTCAGTCTTATGGCGTTAGTGTTGATTACGTGAACAGTAGAAGTTTTTGAATTTGCAGAAATAGTTAGAGAAGTTGTGGATGAAGTCGTTAGAGTAGAAGAACATATACAAGACATAAAGACTATAGTTGTCATAAATTCTAGTTCATATAAAAAACATGGAGACTATAATTGTATTGAATACTATAGAAGAGTTTATTAAAGAAATTGTGGAAGAAAATTGTGACTGCATACAAAATGTAGGTAATGGACATGTTAGAATAAATTGAATCTTAATATATAGATACACATGTGGATGATGAAATTGAAAAGGAAAACGAATTCACAATGTTAGAAAAGAGTTAAGATATTATAGCAATGAAATTTATTGAAGACATGGTGATGTTGTAGTGAATGCTAAATTTGATTATGATGATTAAAACATTATTCAAGAATGGATTGAAAACCATAAGTATGACATTTATGAAAATGGGTTTGGAAAAATTCCATGGTTGTAGTAGGAGTAGAAAAAATGAAGATAACCATTAGAGTTGTTGAAATTGTTGGGGAAATGGAAGAGGATATGAAGGAAAAGGAAACTATCATATTTTACTCCACATAAGTTACCAAAAAGTTTCAACCATTACTAAGTAAGGTAGAATAATATGTGAAAGAGGGAATCAGTGAGGAAGAAGAAACAAATGAATAATAAAAATACCATGAAGAAATATTTAAGAAAAATAATATAGTAAAGTTTGAACGACTATCATATATTATTCATAGTACTTATGAGGTATGCAGTGAGATCCTTTGTTATATTTTCATAGAAGAGACCTAGTGTTAGCTAAAAATGGTGATTACATCTATAAAGATAAGATGATCTCACCACTCAAAAAAAGTAGTTCATTACATAAGGGAGCATTGGAAATGATGAACAATAACACCACCCCTTAATAAAAATGTAGGGAGTAAACATAAATAATATCATTCTTGGAAATTTTTTTGAATAGGTTACATAGGTACAAACTCTCATAAGGTTTTAAAATGAGAAAACATGATATAAATAAATTCATCTCTAAAATAAGGAAATATAGCAGTACTCAAATAAACATGGAATCTGAAACTGTAGATATGACAACAATCCATTGAATGGAATAAACATTATCTATTCCAATGAGGAAGTATCAAATTCTTTTGAATATGAGAGCCAATAAACCTAAGTGAACTTTGTTTATCTTTGAATTACAAGATGTTTCAGAGGCACAATAAAGGAAAATATTTACAACCACCCAATAAAATATTTGGAGGAGATGGTTGTTAGTAAAGAACGAGAGTGAAAGCTTCAAATAAAAGAAACCACCACTAACCAAAAAATGAAAACTGAGGCATGGGGACACTAAAAGGTCCAAAAAATAAGTATGGAAAGCACACCTTGGAAGAAGACAAAGTCCATAGCACAATTTACCCAATTTTAATTTGTTTTAACTAAAAAATATTATCAAATAATAGCACAAGAATACTCCTAAATAATTATAAACATTGTCAACATCAATACTAATAAAATGAAAGTAGTAGAATACTATCACGGTAGAAAACAATAAGAAAATATGACAAAAAGCTATAGTTGACTAGTTATCTAACCAACAAATCAACAATAAAAGGTAGTATTTGTCATAGTTCCATACTTCTTGACAATTCATCCTTCCATGCCATTTCTACAATGATTTGAATGAATAGTTACCTAGATTTATATTTCTATTTAAGCTCTTCTATTTCATCTGAAGTATTGATATGGCTCATATTTATGTTATTCAAAATGAAATATTGATGCAGAAACACTAACATTTTCAATGATACTATAAAATAAGCTAATCAATATTCAGTAGTAGCATACTCTTCTAGCAACACAATTTGAACTCCACCTACAAAAAATCACACTTTTCCATATTCAAAATAGCTAGGGGTAGGTAGCAAGTTCAATAGTATATCTAAGACATGCGTGACATGTTTTTAGTTCGTGTGAAATAATAACAACAATTCCCTATCCATTCTTCACAATATATTTCATTTGTGTTAGGAGTTAGGGTTTAATACCAATGGTGTCACACTTTTCAAGGATAGGTGTAAACAATTAATGCAATGAAACATCAACATGAAGCATACATTCAAACATCATTAGATATGAAAGAAGGAATAGATGAATCTAGCACCTCAACAAACAAAAAAATTCCTTATTAGCGTTCTATATTTGACTATTACTTCAAGATTCTATTTGTAGTATTGCAATCATTAAATAATATAGTTCTTCTTAGTAAATTGCAGAAGAAATGAACCATAATATTCTTTCAAGACCTAATATTGATGAATCAATCTCTTGTTATCTCCTTGAAAAGGAATAACATCTTCGGGAAGCATTTACATTGAGGATTTTAAATAGGAAACCTCTCTTGTTTGTCAGGAATTTTTCTCGTCTAGCCTAAAAATTTCCATCTTCAAGACATCACAATCTTAATGAGTCAGATTCTCAACTTCCTTCTCCAAATCATCAAAAATTCAACCATAGCCTAGAATTTGTCTGTAAGATTCTAAACAAAAATTCCCATTTGTGGCAAATCAACCTCATTTATTTCCTTATTCATTCTAGTTTGAAATTAATTCTTCAGTTTTTAATTATCTACATGCAAAATATTATGATTGACTACAAGTGAAAACCCTCGTTAATAAGTTCGTTAGTTTCCTTCTTCTCATAGAGTTCCTACACATATTAATAAAGTGTTTATTACATAGTAAGTTGGAAAATGAAGTCAAAATGGGCATCCACCAACCTACTCATATCAATTCAATTATGTGCTAGTCAAAACATGAAGAGAATTAAATCATCATCCCATCATAAAAAATATTAATAATGGCCTTGAATGCACATCCCACCAACTAATGTGAATAGTAAAACTTTCATTGTAATGATAAATGGTCTACTTCTTCTCTTCCAGTAATTCTATTCCCTCGATCACATTGAAAAAAACTCACTATAAAATTATATGGTTTCGATTAAACATGGGATTTACATATGAGACAACATGTCAGCTACCGAGCAAAAGAAAATATTACTCATTTTAAATTCTGAATAATCGACACTTACATGATAATATATTACAAAATATCTACAATTCGTCGCAGTAGAATTTTTTCTCACTAAAATGAGAGACAATAATTTGCAAAAATAAGTTTCTAACCTAATCGAGAAGGATTAAAGTAGCATACCAAAATTTGAACCATAAAAATGTATTAGGAGAGACTTGTAAAGGTGTTTTCACATATCCTGCAAAATGTTTAAATAAAATCATATAAAACTAGTAAGTGAAAAGATATTTGGTTAGAACTCCCTTTGGTTTTCTTTGATGGAGCATGCAATATGAGAGAATATGGATGCATATAATTCAAATTCATTGAGCTAGGAAAATTCTTCCATTTCTAGTGAGAAGGCAGACATGGTACAAACAACAAAGCAGAGATTATATCTTTAGGATAGTTCTTATAGTGGAAAAATGGCTTCGTCTGAAGAGTATACAGGTATATGGAGATGTTAAATTTATCATAGAATGGGTGAAGAACTACATTGGTTTCAACCCACCCATCCTATCCAGTTGGATGAAACACACTAGAAATATGGTAAGCACCTACAAGATATCTAGTTTGACCATATATACAGGGAAAAAAACAAGACTCCAGATCTACTATCCAAGAGAGGTGTAGCTAAGGAACGTGGTAAGTTATTTTTCAGCTTATGAATAGGGGCTTATGGTTAATTTTAGTGGCATAAACTACTCATAGGTGACTAGGTTTAATGTTTTTGATACTATCTCCAATGTCTTTGTTGTAATTTTTGGGGCATATGTAAGGATAAAATGGAATAGTTTATAGAAAGTGTGAAAGGGAGACCCTCAAAGTAGAAAATATTTGGGACTTGATTAATATGGAAGAGCATTTCAATTACAATAGAAATAGAAGATATGTCGGAATTATTTTTTTGGGACTGGATTAATATGTAAGAACATTTCAGCAACAATAGAAATATAATATAAGTAAAGGAAGAAGTGATCATAATCCCATGTACTATAATTTTTATTTGAATATAAATAAGAGGAGATTTTTCTCTAAAAAATATTACACGACCCGTATTTCTTTGAGTCAATGCAATATTGGGAGAGAGAAGGTTGGATGGATTTTATCTCATGATTTGTGGAACCATTGTTTTGTAGAAAAACCTGACTTTTTAGCTAGAGAGTTTTATCTCACTCTACAATCTTACCATGTATCTGAAGCGGAGGTGTGATATGGTTAATGAATGCCCTGATTTGGATAATATGGACTAAGATCCAGGAACTGAATCCATTTCTATGGACAAGTATGTTGTATACGAAACTGATCTCGACAAGGATAAATTAGACAACCTAAATGATAATTCAAGATCACATCTAATATAGAGATAACTTTAATTATGGAATAAAGAAGTTTCACACTACTATAGAGGAGCAGATTGCATAAGAAAAGATATAGTTAAAGATTGCAAGTAGGTACCTAGGAACCCATGGAAGACCAAGTCACCTGAACAAAAAAATAACGCCAAAATTAATTGTAGATGGAAATATTTGAACCGTCAGTCAATCCTAGTCACTAAATAGAGAGAAAATTATGGTCCATTTAAATTATTCAATAGCTAGTCAAGATGATAGGGACATCAATTAGTGTGAACAGTTAATTGTACACCTATTCACTAGAAATTATTTTCCCTTTTGTGAGATCACATGTTTAAGCATGAGAATATTGTTCCTCATTGAAGCTCGCATGACCACCTCTCATATAGACCATGAATATTATCATTCCCTTTCCATTCCAAAATGAATTCACAAACATAAACTGGAAGGGAAGTACTGTGTGGAAAACATACCTCATATTTTCATGGTACAATCATCAGAGGAATTTTGAGATCTAAAATGGGCCTCCTAAGGAAATTATAAAATCATACTGGAAATAATAAAATAATATTATATTACATCATCAAATTTTAGAGGGGGAAAAAGAAAAAACTACCTTTTCAACTCATATTTTCAACTTATCTCCCTATGGGTTTACTCAAATTTCAAGCGGAAATTGTCTTTGGATGCAAAATTTGATTCCTCATCTAAGGAGAACTCATGTTACATACTTTTGATAGACCCTGCTAAATGAAAAATAAAAAATACATGAAAAACATGATTGCAATCATGTTTTTTCATGTATTTCTCATTTTTCGTGTAATAGGGTCCATCAAAGGTATGCATCATGGGTATGTCTTGGATACGGAATTAAATTTTGCATACAATGAGTAGTCTCACTTGTAGTTTGAGTAAAAAATTAGGGAGATAAGTTGAAAAAGTAGTTCTATTATTTTATTATTTTTTAATCTGTTTAATTTTTTTACTCCAAAAATTGTGAGTCACCCCCCATGGTTGACATTATCATCTTGAATCCTACTTTTCTTATAAAGCTTATTTTCATTTTACACTTTTCTTAGGATGCCCATTTTAGACTTTAAAATTCCCTGAATGGGTGCATCTGTCACATATTGAGCTCAATGTTTTTGTATCAAAATTTTAAGGAGCTAGAGACAAAGCTAGGCATGGAATGAAGTAACATGTTTTGAAGTGAAAAATGTTAGGAAAATCCCAAAAGGTAGCGACATGTGAGAAGAAGAAAATCCCTCTACTGTGATGATGTTGGAGAAGTTGAACATAAATTGTGTGGTTTCCTTGTATTCCATGGATGGCATCCAAGCAAACTTCAACTTGTGTGACATTTCCAATATCCAAACGTAGGCCCCCAAATATTCAATATATTTTGATCGTATTATTCCAAACGAAGGATTTATTTGTGTATGTCTCACACCATCCTTGATCCACATGTTAGGGTCCTATAATAATAGGATTCATAATTTTGAATTGAATTTGATTAGTCTTGTAATATGTACATACTTTTCTTTATGAAATTTTTTTTCCATATTATAAAATTAAAAAATGTAAAGAGGGTAAAAGTCCTAAAATAAAAATCAAAGGACTTGAAAGAAAAAATATCAAAAACAATATAAAAATGGACCCCAAACAAAAAGAGATAAAAATAAAACATGAAAGTGATGCAAATCCAAATGCCACTACTATTTACTTATACTGCAAAATAAATATTGTGTGCAGCTTATCGAACATTCCATAATCCATGAAGGTCAAACTGCTTAATCTTGACCTTTCATGTTTTAAATGTCATGTTGTTAGATAGACAATAAAGATCTAGCCAAGCAGTTTAATCTTGGAAAATCAATAGTTAGGTAGAGAATAATAAGGAGCTCAATAGTTTAATCTGAGCCCTTGGAATAAATTAGGACATAATTAGTTATTTTGTTGTTTAAAATAGAAATTAATAAGGGTTTGCAAGCTCAAATGCACCCATGAAAATGAAGGAAATATGTTAGGGTAGCAAGTGGGTAGGCAGAAACAATTTTCACAAGCATGGATAGCAGATAATTGGTCATTTCATTTACTAATTTCCCTTCAAAATCATTTCCGTTGTAAAAAAAAACTTTCTCCCCCTTCATTTTTCCCTTTTCCCATTTCCCCCTTGCAAAAAGTCCCTTTTCCTAAGTTAAAACACATTTATCCTTGGAAAAGTTAAAATCCCTTTATTAATTTCCTTTTATTCATAGAACCCATAAAAATGCTTTATCCTAAGTACAAATGCTGAAATTCTATATCGGGCCCCACTATGAAAATAAATGTTCCCGATATCAATTTTAACACTATACTTAGTGTATTTAAAATCCCACACTTATTCACATGTACATTATTAAAAAATTAACCTTATGTATTAAATTCCATATTAAACATGTATCCTGTATCATATTAAATACTATGTATTATCCCCACCTATTATGATATTACACTTACCTTAACCCCATTGGCTATATCTCACAAAACCCGACCATATCAAATATGTAACCAATCGCACCCCGGGCCCCACGCCATCAATCCCGATACATCCATCACATCATCTCATCCATTAGATCAACATTAACCAGATCTAACAGTCAGCATTGTCTATCACACATCTGATAGAATGATTGTTAACATACACCCAACCATGCAAAATGTGCGGTTTCCGGTGCTCTCCTCCCTGCTACGTGGCACTTTCCTATTTGATCGCATCCTCAAGACTATTAACACTTGCAACCTTTGGCGCTTGCGAAAATCACTGAGCGGTTTCCCCCCCCGGCACGCAAACCACCCTGTCAATTCAAAAACACGTCCGCAGTCAATGTAAACATTGTTGGTTGAAAATGTATATAGCCACCCTTTATTAGACCTTTTATCACTTTCTGTTACTGTTTTCGCGCACAAAGAGCTATTTAGACTGAAATGATTGTTGTTGACTCTATTTTTAAGCCAAATTGAAACATAATCCAACCAATTCACTGCTACAATCATTGCAGAAGTCATCAAAAGTGTTATTTAAGACCAGCAGAGCCTCATAAATCTTTCTTCAACCCTAGAAACGTTATGCACAGAAAAAAAAAATCTTCATTTTCTAGGTATTCTTCAAAGAAAAGGCTTGTGACTTGATCTAAAGGAGTAATTAAACTAATTGAATCATTTAGGAGCCTTTTTTTGAACCTAAAGGAAACCCTTTTCCTTCCTAAAATCTCTCTTCTATAAACCGTGGACCTACTTGCACAGATTCTAATATCTAAGAATATTTTTAAACACAGATTTTGATTAGTTAGATCATTTAGAAGCCATATGTAGACCTGAAAAAGCCTCCTGTGCCTTTCAATCCATTTTATGAAGAATCTAGGTGTCTTTTTCCAAAATTCCAAGGTCTTGAGATTTCTTTTGGTCACAGAGAGTGCATTATAGACCTTAAATGTCTTTTTGCAGAATTCTAAGGTCCTAAAACTACTTTTTAAGCTCAAAAATTGAAATTTTGATAAATTAAACCTTTGCATACCATAGGATAAACCCTTGTTTCATCCTCAATCCTTCTAGAAACTGTTATAATGTTTCTAAGGTGCTCCTACAGGCTTAAAATAGTTTTTTCTAAGTTAAAAGAGTAATAAAATTGATAAATCGAGCAAAGAAATGGCTTCCAAGGTAGTAATATATGTCAATCCTCTACAACCCCCTCTTGTATATGTAGAACACACTCCCCTAGCTGATATAGAATTCAAGATTAAAGACACATTCATAGGGTTTAACCTTCTTGAACTCCACTGCTGGAGTTATGAAAAATCCATAGATTAGGCTGATGAAGTTTTTATTCGGGAGTCATATCTACCAAATTATATTGTTCCACGCACTTTCCAATGCCCATAAGTGGTCAGACTCTATCAATCCTGGTATTTCCTTGATCAGAGAGCCAAAATAGACATTGAAAAAGAAATTCTATTTACCATTACTACTGAGTCAGTCAATCAGATGTTGCAGATAGAGCCCAAGCTTGATGAAATCCCTTTATCCATTGAGGTCCTCACTTAGCTATACATAAATCTAGACTTCCCCAAGAGGTTCTAGATATTTCACACTTTGATGCCTTCTTTTGTAGAAATTCCTAAGATAAATCCTCCTTACCCTTCTGAAAAATTTTCTGAAAGGAGAAGACATATCATCTCCATGTTGTCTTTTATTCTTGGATATTTAAGAGATGAGCATGTTGATTTTGCAATAGGTTTTTTTATCTGCTTTCACACCTGGTTAGCCTCCTGCTACCATTTTTAATTTTTCCCGATACCTTGCTGGAAATATTCATGAACAGTTGGTCAAAATTCCTTTTGAAGGTGTTTTCAAGTATTACTCATTCTTATTCCATATATTTTTATACTTCCAGTGTGAGAAATTCGCTATAAACCTTCAAAAGCTTGATGTTGAAGGAAACCCACAGTCAGTCATATTTTGGACTCCTCTTATCAGAAAAGATTCATCACAATCCACTTATTCATATTTTATAGATTCGTTCATTCATCCTATAGTCAATTTTCTAAACAGCAGCAAGTAGCCCAGAATTAGTGAAGAGATTAAGAAGGTCCTACAATTGTTAGAGCATAATAGGACAAGTGATTGGTACTTGTACCAAAACCATACTGAGATAAGAGTATATGGATGAAGTCTTATTCCATTTAAACTACCCAAATACCTCGCTATGAGGTTATTTTCCGCTGAGTACATAAGGTAGATTATGAATTCATATGCAATTAATTTCTTGGTAGCAAAGAAGAAGACAAGATTCAAATTGAAAATCAAGTTTTACCTTTTATCTATAACAATAGCGATGTAGGTTGAGAGGCTAAAAAATGTTTACAGGAGTTCAAATTCAGTAAAATTTTTATGTGGTATTATGATCCCCTAGGAGTGATAAGTAAAATGAGAGTTAAATGCGAAGTCACTCCTTATGTGCATGAGAAAAAACCAAAAATTGAAAAATTATCCAATCAATCTGAATGTTTGGAGAAAACCTTGTTAGAGGCAGAGAAGCAAGATGATAGTAGTCAAACCTTGCGGACTCGAGCCCAAGAAGACAGGAATGCAAAGAGAAACAAAGAGGAAGGATCATACACTGCAGAGACAACCATAGAAACTAAATTTAAATAGATGTACATGAAGAAACCTAAGTAAAATATTGTCAATGAAGGGATAGAAGCAATAGAAGTGGTTGATGCACAAAGAACAGTAGAGGACAATGCACCTCCTACAGTGATTGAAGAAGAAAATCAGCATTCCACTTCACACACTCAGCTTATTCAGAAGCAACACAGTGTTGACATGTCCTCTTCCGGCAAACCAACAGAGAAGGAGATAGATATCATGCAGAAATACAAATAAATAAAGATGAAAAATGAAGCATTGAAGACTGATACATACAATAAGTATTGGGAGCAGTCACCTAGTGACCAAAGCAGCTTGCTTTATGATTTTGACTATTAGACTAGGAAAATGCAGATGACTTTCATGCAACCTAAATTCAAGAATCCTAAAACACCAGAAAATTACAAAAAGTCCTCATATGAAGTTCAAGAAGATGACCTTCATCCCATTGATCAGATTCAATTTCACAAACAGGCTGGTGAAATGCTTTACTCAACCATGAAAAATAAGGCAATGAGTGTGCAAAAGCTTCAAAACACTCTTGAAAACATCAAAGATCAACTCAGATTATAAAAAGCATCCTCACAGGCTAAAGACAATAGAATTAAATCTTTGGAAGATTTAGTAATTGAATTAGGATTTTATCCTAGTAATGTAAAAGTTGGAGATGAACTGCTCAAAAAGAAAAATGCAGCAATTGATGCATTAAATAAGCAACTCAAGCTGACTCCCACAGAACACCGTCAAGAAAAGTAAGTAGTATAGGATAAAAATCAGAAATATGAGATGATGAGTCTCATTCTACAGTTGACTGCCCAGAAAAAGGAAATGGAGAATGAAATGGACAAGTTGATCCAATAGAAAAAGGATAGAGAAGAAGAATTTATAGTCACAGTTATTCTTGTAGTCACCACAGTTGTACCTTCCACATTGGCAGAATCATTAGCTCCTATAATTCCAATGGCTATAGCACTTCCATTCACTTCATGAACAACTTCTGCAACAAAGTCTTCAATAACAACAGTACAACATATAGATGAAGCAAGCAAGTTAGTAAAAGCTATGCAAGACATGTCTATTCAGACCAATGAGATTAAGAGACTTAAAGAACAGCTTAAAAGTCTTGAAGATGAAAATAAAATTGCTAAAATAATGCACAAGAATGAATAACAAAAGGAAAACAGGTTGAATGAGCAATTGAAGAAGTTAGAAAAAGATCTAACATTAAAGGAACCCATGGCACAAGTCATACAATAGTTTTGGGCCAATATTATTGAAACATTCAATGATATTTGGCCATTAATCCAAGTTATATATGAGAAAAAAGACGTAGTCAAATAAGAAAAAGAAACTATCCATAATATCAAAGAAGAACTTGGTAAGAAACTTGAAGGAGCTCTTGAAATCATCAAGTTTCTAAATTCTAAGAACAGGTAAGAGCTAGAATAAATTGGTATTAATGACAAAACATAAACCATCCTACAAGTTAGGAAGGTAACTTCTAAAAAGAATTTGATGATACAGTTAAAAGAGAAATGCTAGAATATGGAGATTGCCATCACAAGTTTTATGATGAAATTTCATGTCCTGAGGCCGAAATGCCTTCCAAATCCATTATTTATTCATGATAAAGTAATGAAGCAGGATGATTCTAATAAGAATATGAGAGAAGTTTCCAAGGATCAGGTTAATCTGCCTTCCTCACAAGGAATTCCAACAGGGAAGGTGCTCTAAAAGAATTTTGAGAATCTTTTCTACTTACAACATGAGGTGAAACACATCTTTTTCAATAAGCCTACATTCTCAAAATACATTTATGCATATGAAATATTTAGGAGAATGATGAAAATCAAATTTCCCGAGGAAGAATCTTGGGAAAATATGACTGACTTACTATGAAATCATTTTGTAGTAAAAATAGAGGAGTAGAGATGGAACAGTGAGCAGTGAATAAAGGTAAAACAACAGGTAGAAGGTTAAAGCGTATCAGGTTAACGTATATCAGTTGAATGGTTAAAATAAAATTCAAAATAGAGATAGAGCTGCCAGCATGAAAGACACTCAACCACAACCTTCATTGAGCAACACCCAAGAGACAAATCGGCAACAAAATATCAACAAGTGAAGACAACAAACAATAATTTCAATAAAAACATGGACATATAGCATTAATTAGAAAGCTCTCACGATATTCTTGCAAGAAGATATTTCTTTTCCATAAATAATTCCTAAGTTTGTTTTAAGATATTTTGTAAATATTTTTTGTATAAATACTTCTCATTTAGAAGCATTGAGGGTGGATGAATTGCTGAACATTTCTATAGTTGTACTATTCTGAACCAAAGAGTGATTGTACCAATTACAAGTCAATAGACTGGATTACATCAATAAAGCATCATATCAGAGGATTCATGTGTTGGGCCACTTTAGTAAAGTATTTTCACTTGTTCTTTGTCAATTTATTATGTGTTTCACTTGCTCCTATGTTTTCTTAAATCTAAATGATAAATCATGAATGTTATTTCAGAATATGTTAAAAGCACTCTGTTTTGAACTGTTTATCATTTATATGTTTTTCTTCTGATATCTAGATAAAGGAATTCTTTATTTCTTCCTTATTTCGATTGACCTCTATCGTTTCACTCATTATCTGGATTTGAGAACCCTTAATTTCTCTCTTACCCCGATTGAAACCATTTTCATCACCAGCTTTAAAGATCTGAAGTAACTCAACTATCTTGCCCTGTAAACATTTCCCTTTAGACCTTGATCCTGATATGGCTGCTTGACACATTGACTCCATTAGCCCAATGGAATACAAACCTACATCTATCCATCTAAGTAAGTAATTTCACCACCAAACCAAATCCAAATCAAAACCCCAAGTAATCCTGCATAACTAGTCTAAAATAAAATACAATCAACAAAGTTAAATCAAATAGAGAGAGCCCTCTCTGAGAATTAGGAAGGCTATATCCTAAGGCTTAAAGCTAGGTTTTTGGTTACCTCTAATATTCTTTAAAACAAAAAAATAATAACAACTCTTGAGAATTATTGGAGTGATAACACCACACATCAAAATTCTTATATTACGTGTACTTTCCTCTAATGATTTGCGACCAGATGCCCCTACCAGTCAATCCTCTCTAAATACTCTTGCATATTAGTTCCTATTAAAGAAAAGAGCATCCATGATCCCCTAACCCCCTAATCAACAAATTTGGAAATGAGTGGGAAACACAACAGATGTATTTTCCCTGAAAGATTGATACCAGTTCACAAAAAATAGCCAGAATCGTGTCTATATTATGTATTATTTCCATCGGAATCATATAAAATGCATCCAATAGATCGAAATAAACTGCAAAATAGAAATTATCAAAATGAGTTTCCCTCCTATGCAAAGCCACATGAATGACTAGTTCGTCAATTTATACTCAAATTTACAAATTATACATCCCCAATATTAATTCATATAATTATTAGGATTTGATTTAAAACCTAAATAAATGAAGCCAAAATCCAAAGACAAAGCGGGGATCCCAAAATGTCACAAATCTGCAATTTCACAGAATCCTTAAATTGTGCAGTAATCAATTCATATAACTGATCCAAAGGACATAAAAATGGAATGTAAATTAGTAGAGTCGATAATAGATAACTCACCATAAAAAAGGAGGTCATCAACAAACAACAAGTGAAGGAATTTCATGTGTCGGGTCATCCTGATGCCATTATTCAATCCATGTTTTCTAAAAATAGATATCTTTCTACTTAGGCCATCCACGAGGAGAAAAAAAATTAGAGGTGATAAAGCACATCCATGTTGCAAACCTTTGAAAACATTGAAAAAAGAGGTAAGAAGTCCATTAATAATTACTGCAAAATTGGAAGACGTCACACAAGCCATAATCCAGTTGATGTTCAGTTGTGGGAGAGTAATCTTGTGTAAAATCAGTCTGAGGAATTCCCAGTCAACATTGTCGAAAGGTTTGTTTAAATCAATATTCAATAAAAAAGATCTAAAATTTCTCACCTTGATGGAATGTAGACATTCCTTCATAATGGCCACAATATCTTGTATATGCCCCCCTCCAAAAAGTGGTCAAATGTGTTCTATCAAGAAGATTTTAAGTCTGCAAGTGATTAGCTTAGAAATAATTTTGTAGAAAAAATTTCAAAGGGAGATGGGGAGGTAGTCCATAAAAGAATAAGGAAGCTTATTTTTAGAAAGTAATGCAATAAAAGTTGCATTAATAACTCCATAGATATATCCCTTGACCCTATAATCTTCATCCACTACTAGGATATCCAAACACATAAGCTCAAAGAAATGAATATATAATTCCACCCCTACACCCATCAGATCTAGGGATTTTATCTCTGGAAAAAGAAAGGAGGACCTTATGTAACTCTACTCCCTTGACCATTTTTCCCATTATATCATTCTGAGGTTCATGTATCATATGAGGCAAATGATTTAAGAAATCCAATTGTTCCTGAAAAAAGTGTTCTTTGGATTAGAAAATACCCTTAAAAATTTTATAAGCAGCCTATTCAATATCTCACATAGAAGAGCATAATGTGGCCTCATATTCTCTGATTACCCAAATTCCATTCTCTTTCCTCCTCATTAAAGCATATTTATAAAAAAATTCATATTTCTTGTCTCCTCCCACAACACAAGTAGTCGTACTTTTGAGTCGCCAAAACTCTTCCTGAGCTTTATAAATCACTCTCTTCTTGGCTTCAAGGTCCATTATCTTATGTTTGTGTTGCTTAGAGGAGAATGCTGGGTCATATGGATCATAAAGAGCACTCAAAGAAACTTCAATATCATACAAAGCTTTAAGAGCAACTGATTTATGTGTCAACACCCACTTACGAACCTCCCTCTTCAAAATTTTCAGTTTACAACAAATGTATTCCATTTGATTTGAACTCTGCTCAATGTTGGGGTCATTCCATAATTTATGAAACATGTCTGCAAAATTTTTTTGTGCCAACCAAGTATGGTTGAATTTGAAGGGATGTGCCATATGTATGGACTTCCATGCCCAAGAGAGAAGGATCAGAAGGTAGTCCAAGAAGAAATATGGAATGAGCGAGGAATTGAGGTCCACTAGACTCACAACAAATATATGACTAACTTGTATCCTAGCTACAGAATGGGATCAATGAATTTTATAGATCAATGCTACTCAGATTTCTATTTCAGATGACATAGAGAAGATGAACTAGGATCAACAAACGCATAAGGGATAGATAATAGTAAGAGAGTTATACAATCATATTTCGAAATCACTACCTACCCTTGAGGAACACATTTGGTTTCAAAATTATTGGACTTGGGAGTTACCACAAAAACTCATTTTTTTTGGTTGGTTGTCCTTACACAACAAAATTCTCACCTAAGAGAATCTTTCAAGTAGAGGTTTTATTTTTCTGAGCATTTGTCCGCTTTGGATGCAGAACATAGACGATGTTCTCCATCTATTTTTGATATGCTTATTTTCTATTGAGATTTGTACCTCAGCCTTCATACCCTACAAATTTTTGCAATTAGGATTTCCATCTCATTGGATGCATGCTTTAGGCATTTATTTGAGACTCAAAAGGATATCTGCATTCTACCTTTCTACATCATCCGAGGAATTTAGCGATGTAGGAATTGAAGGATATTCGAACACTCAGAGGTGGATGTGAGGAAAACAATGTTGGGGATTGTGGCTTATTATTCAGAAAATGGGCCTAGGAAAAAAGAACATAATATGAAAAAGGACAAAAAATGGTATTATGGGAATAATTTTCTAGTTGGGTGTGTTTGCAGTGCTTTCCTAGTAGCTATTATCATTTATGGTGGGAGGGTGGTAAGGGTACCAACAATAAGGTAGAAATCATATCCATGTGGGGCATCCTCATTTGTGAAAAATGGCTCAATATCAATAGTATAGAGGTTTTAGGGGATTGTAAAGGTATAATCATATTAATGAAATGACACTCATAATTTCGTCCTCCTCTTATATCAAGCTCAATGAATCAGATTGAGATATCCTTTCAGCATATCACCTATAGGAACATATACATGGATCAGAACCATATAGTGGATATACTATCTAAAAGAGGAGTTGATATAGATCAAGGTATCATCTACTATGATGATTTTTATTAGGACTAATGTAGGCAATATAAATATGCTTTAGAAGCTTCTACATATACTATTTTAATCTTGAGATATTGCCTACCTATATATTTCTTTTTGTGATGAAGGATTACGAGAATTTAATATTTTGTATGGTTTGAATTAGCGTGAACCCTCAGTTTTTTAATGTGATAGCTAAGTCAGGATTATGTAATTTTTTTGTGGAACATGAGACAAGAAACACAAATATCTAGCTACAGAGCAGAAACACAATATATATTTTGCACTCCCTTTTGACTATATAAAAGATAGTTTTTTTTTTCGACTGAAAAAAACATGTTTGAAAGTGAGTGGATCACTCACAGTGAGAATGACAAGGTCCTAGAATTTATGAAGAAGTTGTCCACAATCTGATCTCATAACTTTAACATATGTTCATTGAAAACTGAAGCATTTTGATACTGGTTAAATGGTATTTCAACATTTAAAAAGAAAAACTACATCTAAGAAATTGAAACTTTTTCTTGTAGATCTAAACACCCAAGCAGAAAATATTCCTCTCTTAGTTCATAATTTTATAATTTTATTGTCTAATATTAATAAACAAGTACAAGAAAAAGAAACTTTTTATATTCTAATAAAATAGAAACATCACTTTGATATTAGGTATGAGTATCATATACTACTTATATTATATACTCTTATATTATTTATAAAATGTAATTTAAGAAATCTCATATTACTTGTGAGACATCACTTCTATATCATGTAAGAGTATCATATATTACTTATATTATATTATTTATGAAATCTACAAAAATATCCTCTATTACTTGTATTATATTATTTATAAAATGTACAAACAGATCCTCCATTATATAATAATGCAAGAGCTCCAGTGTTCGATAAAGATGGTTGTGAAAATTTGGTACGCAAGTGAGTTTACAACTCACCAGAGTTGGTAAAACAGCTTTGGAAAATACCAAAACTAACCCACTTGAAATTCGAACATTAAGAAAAATCTATACCCAACCTAAAAGTTTGAAATTAAAAAAAAATAACCCAGTTGAAATTCTAACCTTAAGAAAATGTATACCCAATATAAAAGTTCGAAACTAAAAAAATGTTTTGAAACATAAGAACGGCTCCCACTGGTTATAAAGAATTCTAGAAGGATTTGGAAGATGATTTTTTTGTATGCAATACAAATAAATTTGGTTTTATTTTTAAAAGAGGTTTACAGTCTAGCATATTTATTATTGAGCAATCATAGAAATAATGTTTCAATTTTCTTTTTGTTGAAAAGCTTTTGTAAGTTTTTTTATATATAGGAATGTAGATGAATAACGTCTTTAAATATGTCGCTGTAAATTGTTATTCCTTTCATGAGTGACGTAGGTAATCCTAAGAATATGGGTAAATTCAATCTGGTTAGATAGGTTAAAGTAAACACTCTATAAAGAAATACCTAGCAAACTAGCAAGATAATATGTATATTCAGATTATAAATATATAAATAGTCCCCAAAGACTTCCACCAAACGACTTGAAGGTTCACAGAAAACAAAGAGCATAGTTGAACATTGTTGA
>CM076583.1:371537984-371717978 GCA_034641835.2 Pinus albicaulis | reverse complement strand
TTCAAAACGCTTTTAAGAACCATTGGATCCAGGTCATTAAATAATTTATTAAAAAACATAAATTACAGATTTATCTTTGTCTGATTTGAGGATTACATTAAAGTAAATCCATATCAAATCTACATGTTGCTACATGAAAAGATTTGGTTGATTGATCCCATGCATGGCAATAAGGGTCAGACCCCATACAACTTATTCATTAGCAATATATTCCTCCAGTTACGCCACTATGTAGGCATTGAATATTATTACAGGGAATTAAATGGGGTAGAATAAATATTTCAATTTATTTAAAGAGAATTAAATGGTGTAGAATATGAACTCAATAGAATTTCGGTTTGTGGAGTTGTTTCAGTTTTCATCAATTTGTAATGTTATCCACATAGTTTTGACTTGCCACTCCAAATTATTGAATTTTGGTATGTGGAGTTGTTTAGTTTTCATTAAATTATAAATTAGTTATTAATATATTTTCTACTGCGTTGAAAATACTTTTAAGAACCATTGTATCCACATCATTAAATAATTTATTAAAGAACACAAATTACAGATTTATCTTTTCTCGCTTTGAGGATTGCATTAAATTAAATCCATGTCGAATCTACATTTATCATCGGTCATTTCTTGATTGTACAAATGCTCACAACTGTCCACCTATTCTGCTACGAAAACCATCATGAAAAAATAAAACTCAAATTTCAATGTTATTAATTGTACATAGAATCATTATTATCAATAAGGTTTTCCGCATCGAATATGTAATTTATGATATTCATTATGCAAGTGCAGATCTGAGTTGGAGGATCTAGTCGATGTCACAGACATCCCATGTAGATCTCTTGATATCAACAACCATTAATTCAAAATTAAATAGCATAAAATTATGGCAGTTGTGCCAGTTTCTACTTTGCAGTTGTTATTTTGCTTGAAGCTCTGTGAATTTTATTTCCGCTCTTTAGATTTTCTGTTCCTGACAGTCGAAATATTTGTATTCTGCTCAACACATCTGCAAGTAGATTTATCGTGCGACTCGACACTCTGCAAGCAAGCTTTCGCAAGTCAGGTTGGAACTGTGCGCCTTCGGTTGCAAGGTTTGCTAAGCATAATTTGTCTTACTCTTTCACGTAATTCCACATATTAAATTTGCTTTCTTGCTTTGATTCTGAGTGCAAAGTGGATGATATTCTACCTGTAATTTTCATATTATGGACTGTGTTTTTAAATGATAGTCGATGGAACATTGATGATTGCAATTCCATTCGAATTTGATAAAGTTGGTACATCCTACAATTCTCGTTTCTTTTTAACAAATTTACAAAGTTTCTAGAAGTAATTCTCAAGATTATATCATACAAAGAAAACATAGAAAACCAAATTTTGTTAGGTCTCTAGTATGAGAATACCATTTGTATCAGCCTCGAAGGATTCAAAGTCAATTCCCTTGGAACAACTTTGTTTACTAAAGCCCTAATTTTAATTTTTTCTAAAACCTTCAAGATTACGTCGTAATTTTACTTTTCAACAAAAATTACATCACACAGACTGTATGTTTTATAGTTTGTTTCCATTTTCAACAAAAATTACATTGTAATTTTACTTTTCAACAAAAAAATATATCTCAAAGAGTGTATGTTTTGAAGTTTGTTTCCATCGCATTATTTTATTATTTGATTGAAAATTAATATATATATAATTTGATATAGAATAAATTTTGTCATCCTATAAATCCTTTCCTGACTGGATTCTATACCATTATCTGGCTGTCAAAATGCATTGGCTCTGCATTATTTGGCTTTTTTTTTTTTTTTTTTTTGCAATTTTAACTAACCTGGACAGTACAATACTGCTAGGAAGGCGAGTTTGAGTCACATTTTCTGACAAAATAATCTTTTGTTCTCTTAAGCTTTCGATTTTTTCAGAAAATTTTTGATTGAGGTTCTCCAAATTTGATGTATGATCATGCTCTTGAAGTAATTCCCAAGTGATCGCTACAGTCCCGTTCTCTTAAGCTTTCGATTTTGTCAGAAAAGTTTTGATTGAGGTTCTCCAAATTCGACGTATGATCATTCTCTTGAAGTAATTCCCGAATGATCGCTACAGTCTCGTTTCTTGCATCTACAATCTGTGATAAGGTTCATATTTTTCCAGTTCCCGATCTTTAGGTGTTTAGTCTGATTCTTGAAATATCGTCTGAATTTCGTGTTGAACTTCCTGTAATTGATTCTGAGCATTTGAGATAGAAACTTCCCATTCCGTCTCTTTCTTTGCAAGTTCTTGAAATATCACCTGAATTTTGTGTGGAAATTCTTGTAATTGATTCTGAGCATTTGAAATAAAAACTTCATGTTCCGTCTCTTTCTTTGCAAGTTCTTGAAATATCACCTGAATTTTGTGTTGAACTTCCTGTAATTGATTCTGAGCATTTGAGATATAAACTTCATGTTCCGTCTCTTCTTTTGCAAGTTCTTGAAATATCGCCTGAATTTTGTGTTGAACTTCCTATAATTGATTCTGAGCATTTGAGATAGAAACTTCATGTTCCGTCTCTTTCTTTGCAAGTTCTTCTCTCAATTCTTTGTCAACTTTCTCCAATGCATCTTTGATTTTTCTTTCAGCTTCAAATTTTGAACTCATTTGAATGCGATTTTCCGAAAAAATAGTCTTTCCATATTTTTAAGCTTTTGATTTCATGAAAAAGGATTTGATTTGAGATTATGCAACTTCGACATCTTATCATCTTCGATCTTGGGGGAGTTCCCCTCCTTCAAGGAAGCTTATTCGTTTGCAATATTAACGAATTTGTTTACTAAAGCCTCCATTCATTAAAAAATGTAGATTATTATCATCATCATTTTCTGAATCAAATTTCACTTCATTTGTAGCTTCGGTGTTAGCAGATCAAAAACTATGTTCTTGTTCATAGAAAAACATATTAGCACGATTATTATCATTTCTATCTAAAAGCACTTCGACCTTGACTTTATGATGCAAAATTCAAAGGTCTCTATTGCATCGTTTGCTGGTTTTTACATTCGATGGCTAATGACGGAGTTGCTAGACGTTAAATAACATCCAAAGGCGTGCAAAGTCGAAACAAATATTAAATGTGATGACAACAGGAGAGAGAAAATAAATACTTCTATTCCTTAACAATAAAAACTGCTGTTACAATGTCTTCCTCTCAAAGAGGGTTTTACAAAATAGTGACTGCTGCAAGACACCATGCACAAAATTTGATTCCGTGTCTCTCAGTTCAAAAAATAATAATACTGCTATGTAAACCTATTCTATTTCGCACTCTGCTCTGCTTTTTAAAATAAAAACATATTACACTAAAAATAAAACTAAAGCAATACGCCCTTTCCGAGCCACCCAAAATGAAGGCTTATATTAAAAACATTGAAATGTTTTAACATTAGCTCTTATAACAAAGTACTTTATAAAAAAATTGTCGTGCATATAAAACATATTAAAACCTTTGACATAAAACCTTTGCATCGGGCGATGAATGAAAACAAAACTCGGCCACATTTCAAAAGGCGATAAACCAAATTGCATTAACACATTTCGCATTACAAATCTGTCCCTGCGGACATTACGATTGCGATGAACGTATCCAAACTCGCCACATCAGCAAGACACTGTGGGGACCACTGGAGTTTAAAAATAAAAACATCTACGTTCATATAAAAATCAAAATGATTCTGTTCACTGTGTTTAAAATAAAAAGTACTCTGTTTCACCCAAAACAGAGACTGTCCTCGAACACAAAAAAAAGACCATTTTTCAAATGCAGAGAACTAGTGCCGATAATAAAAAAACTAATTGTTCACCATTTTAGAAAGTAGTTGGAACACAAAAAACTGGAGATAAAAAATGGAATAGTGAAAACAGAAGTAGCTAATAGAACAGATGCAAAGTCAAGGGTAGTTAAGATAGCCCCAAAAACAAAACTCTATGAAATAAATTAAAGTTCAAGCTATTTTGTGGTCATTGGTATCCTCCAAGAAATTATTGCATCTTGTGCATATTATGGAGGCAAGAAAATGCAAGCACCTCAGTTGAAAGTTAGTCAGAATTAATCTTTAAACAATTGCTTCCAGAATACATGACACCTACAAGAGTCATCAGTTTAATTGATCGAGTAAAAGCAACACTAGGAGTAGTCAAAACAGAAGTAGCAAATAGAGCAGATGCAAAGGCAAGGGTAGTTTATAGGTTATGTAGTTATAGCTTACTGAGAATAGTACTTGTTACACTATAATTTAGAGATTTATAGAAAATTAGAGTAGCTACCCAAATAGTCACATTAGTCTTATTGCTATGGACTTATGGTGGTGGTAGTCTTAGTCCCATACCTCTAAGTTATTATTATAGGATCTTAAAGATTTCATATAGTATAAATCAAGATTGTTCTATGTCATCTATTATCCACATTATCCTGCACAAGTTACTATGTCTCAACTTCTGGTATTGCTCTTATTCTTCAGTCAGTTGATACCTTTGGATAGTTAATTTGTTGTTTTTTTTCTCGATGTTTTAACAAAGTTAGGTGCCACTTGCTGCATTGAATGGAATATATAAATTTGGAACGATAGAATGTAGTGAAATGCAACTTTCAAAGACGCTACAACAACTAATAGGAGAATAAGACACCGCTAATATCAAAATATACTGTAGAAACAAAGCAACGGAGAAAACAAATGTTGGATACTTTTCATGTAGACCTTGTAAGAAGTGGTTTAGCTGCAGCTTCAAATGGTGCAAATGTTGTTGTTGTATGCAGTACATTTGTTAATATGCAAAAAATAATAAGCAGTTGTCAAAGATCAACACAAAGGAAAGCAAAGAAAAAAACAAATAGTCAATACTTTAAATCTAGATGTGGTACCAGGTCGTATAGATACGACTTCAGATAATTTAAATGTTGTTTTTGTATACACCATCATTGTTAATGTCCATAGAACAATGACTGGTTGTTAGCAATCATCATAGAATACATTTATTCGTCATTGAAATGAATATTTTGTCTTATCATAAAAAGTGGTGTAACCACCAAATTTTCAAAATATAATGATAGAATTAGTCCATATTATGTTGACCTATCTTGTCCAATATTTGCTACATTGACTTGAAAGTACATGCTTTGGTGCAATAAAGTTGGGACTTGCATAAGGGATGAATGCTTTGTAATAACTAAGTCGATTCTCCACGTTCAACTATTTATGAAATATATTGTTGCCTTCAAGATGCTATTATGCATACAAAGTACATCTAATCGTACATAAATATTCGTAATTACAACTATGTTGTTTACAACTAGCAAGATTAGCTTTACTAATCAAGACACATACAATCTGTATTTCATGCTTTATTCTATAAAAAGTGAATTGTTTAGAATACATACCTTTGTATGTGAGATTCATAAGCTGTGAGATATTGATCAACGTTGTATCTTTCTTTTTTTGCAAAGTGATACTTTTTAAATACAGAGAGATGCAAAATAGGAACTAGTTACTTGTAACTTCTGCTTCTCTTTATTTTACTATTTTGAAATCAAAGATACAATATAATAGTAAAATTAGTATTTTGTGCTAGTAAACATTATCATAGAGATATATTCAATAAAGTAAAAAATATTATAGAAGTTCTTTCTCATCTTTGAGGAAAAAATCTAAGATACATAGTACTTAGTAAATCACCATATGAATTCGAAGAATAAATACATAGAAAAATGGTTGAAATCATAGACATTGAAAACTACCATCCAACAAAAAACATTTCATGTATACTAATATTGATATCGTTTTAATGAACCATAGTCTCTTTATACTATAGCAATTTTCACATACTCCTCGGAGATTCTTTTGTTCAATGCATTTGAAGTGCTTTTGCACTTTCGTTACTCGTCTTTTGAACTGCGAAATGGAATAATAGACCATTTTCTCAATTGTCTACAACAAAATGACATAGAGGCAAAGAACGTAATTAACATGAACTAGATCCCGTCATGTTATATCAATCATGGAATTCACAATGTTGACACATACCTTCGTAGAATGCGTTTTTCCTCGCATCTAATAGCAATTTCCTAATCTAAAAGAGGCCTATGGGGAGACACATTTACATACGTGTGGCTATCAAAGTGGTTGAACATACCAATTGGAGTTTGGTCGCTAACAATGAAAACAAGGTATTTGTTCTTCAACCATGATCTAGATAAAATTCCCAACAAACATTTTGTCAAGGATACAGATCCTATTAGTGGACATTTTGAACCCCTATTATACAAAATATTATGTAGATGCAACTTGTACCAAATTATTCCTTGTCACCTCTTTTGCAAATATCTTGAAACCATTATGAATCCGTTGTTCATGAAATGAAAATTCATGGATTGTATATAGAAAACAACTATGTTGAAATGTGCTAATAGCATGTTTAGTGCAATTTGTCATTTAATAGCACCTCGAATTTGATGAACAATATTTCGTACTCTGCGATTGTCCAATCTTTTGCAATGCACTAATGGCTAGGAGCAATGATGCATTAAATTGTATAGAAAAACACTTAACAAATGAAACTATACAAAGTCAAACAATGGTTGGCAAAGTCAAACAATACCTAATTAATATGGCAATGCTATATGAAAAAGGAGGAGTTGAGGGAACATCATTTTTCTTCCAATGGAAATCTCATCATATTCAATGTAAACATACAAAAATGGTCATTTACCAAAGAAACCATTGTGAATTACTACCAATCAAAAATAGATTTCAACCAAACGTACAACATATTATCATTTGAAACAAGTACATCACACATTCATTATGAACCATTACTATCAAATCAAAATAAAAATCGGTGCAATCCGCAACATGTATCACTACAAATGCACGAAAACACCAAGAATAGAATAAACTTTCGCAAATTGAAACAAATGATACGTACAAATGACCAAAATAAATTGGATAAAAATAGAAATAAAATAGCGTATAAAAATTGTTCATCACAAAAAAGTACTCCCATAGAAATTTACAAACGAAAAATTTAAGACACACCAAAAACCAAATGTCCAATATGTAAGACATTGCAATTTCAAAAGAACATCTCAAGCATTGGACTTGAATTAGAAAAAATGTGCATAAACATATTTGAAAAACAAAAGACATTGCATTTAAATGTCATTTGTAGATCTTGCAAAATAGTACCTTGCGAATGAAAGTTGCCTCGCTTGCAACACCCGAACAAATAAGACATAACAAGCCATTGCAAACTATAACAAGACTTTCAGAGCTCGAGAAAGACTTGTTGCATTAAGAATTCTCTTTGCACAAATAAGACAATGTGGGAAGAAGCGATCACAAATGGGCTTAATCGGTTCAATAATCAATGTACCTCGTCCAGATGGACATTGTCCAAAAAGCATTGCCATAATCCATAAACAATACAATCACAATTTCTATTGCATTAAAACAGCCGACTAGAATACAAGAATGCATATTAAACAGAAAAGTGCATGTGCATATTGACATGACAACACTTAAAGAACCATGTTCTCGAAATTTGTATAAAATCGAAAACATTTCCATTAATAGCAATCGAACTGAGAATGAATTGTACAATAAAGGTAATAAATCCGAAGATGAAAACATTGATAGCAAAAGTGAAACTATTAGCATTTCGCAAAGTGAAAGGCTAACCGAAACCTTGGTACATGGATTCATAAATTTCTTCACAACGAATTCATGATTTACAAGACAAGATTATTGAAATAGCACCAAACATGAGGGAAAACACCACTTGGGATATTCAAAGACAAACATGCGTAATAGAAATGAGTTTCCCAACACTATTCTTTGGAAACTACTTGACGATGATATACTACAAAGATTTCGTTACCAAGAAATAGTAAAATGGGAACTAATGCATTGCTGCTGGTCACTTTTTCCTATCACATCACAAATTTGTTCTTCAAGACAATGCGAATACCTTACCGAAAAGGTCATGTCATGCATCTCAATATGAATAAGAAAAGAAAAATTACAAATCAAGAAAGTTGTTAGCAAAAGATGTTAAGTAAAAGCCCAACTTAGAAAGGATGAAAAAGTCACATTGGATACATAGATTTCAAACACATAAGAATTTCTCCCCGATTACCATCAAAAAATGCGTAAAAACATATATTTGCAATGATATGACAATTAGGTCGTCCAACTTTCTTTTGTTACATTTACAAGAGTGCAGCATCTTTGGACACTACTAGTACAAACTCTTACTATATTACATAGAAATAGAAATAAAGAGAAACACATTTAAACAATTGAGGAATGCAACATTTATTATCTTGTCGTAAAGGGACCCAAAGTAACATGTACATTACTATAGACATAAGACAAAATGCATTGAAGCAATTGATCTGTCAAGATTGCACATTTTTTGGAAAAATATTAGATTACTACTTAAATCGAGTTCCAAAATAGAGGTGAAAATAGAAAACACAAAGCTCTTATATGGATATAAAAAATGCTCCGCATATGGAATTAATACTAACTTAGAAATTGAAAACCCCTTGACAACTTTATAACTTGTAGCACAAATCACCTTGATCCGTAACTCGCAAAGATACATGAACATCATTATACCAAAAGATGTAAAAAAAGAAAAGCATCACAGTTGTAGATACCAATGCTACCAATGAAAAGAACAAGGACTGAACCAATTACTTGTGCACGGCTCAATAAATGAAAAAGCAGTGTCCTCGCAAAGCACCTTAGAGCAAAAATACTATGACAAATCAACTAGTCATGAAGATTTCTTAGATGAATTCCAGCTAACATAAAATGATTACATCGAATTAATAAAAAGTACATCAATCACGTACCCAATGCAGTATTTCTGGTAAACGTAAAACCATTAGAAATATGGAATAATATAGCTTTTGCATACAATATGCCACACCTATGGAATGCAAATACGCATGCTCAATATGTTCTAAATGCATATGCTACAGCTTTATATTGCACTTCATATATGACAAAAGTTGACATATCTATGACAAATGCATTCAAAAGGATATGGAATGAACATGAAAAAGAGAAAAATTGATGCTATTCAAATGATACAGCCTCTAGCAATGTTTTTCTTAACCTTCAACAAATTTCACCAACAAGTAGTCCACATATTCTATCACTATCATCGAATCATAGTTCAAGAGAATTCAACTTTATAAAACACAACACCAATAGACGAACGCACATTTATACTTAAAAGAACTACTCTTTTTGAAACAAATTCTTGACAACTCTAAAGATGTTATGTGCAGTTCTATAATTGATTACTATACCAATATGCCTAATGCTATTAAGCATATATGTTTAGCTGAATTTGTATCAAAGTATATGGAAGATGGCAGACCAATATCAAAAATAAAAAAAGAAAAAGTAATTTGATTCATTAAATACAAACTACACGTTGACTATGAAAACTATTACTAGTAGAAAAAAACTTTGCTATATGTTCCATTCGAAAACAATGAAATGCACTAAAGCAAGACTCCTCTACATGGAAGAGTGCATACATGTTGCATAAGAACACAATAAAGAAAAATGGAACTAAGTTCACATATAACATGAACAAGAAATGGGGTGATTTGGAAGAAGCAATTCAAAAAATTGATAAAGCAGCATCGCAACTTCTAATCATACAATAAAAACTCGAAATATCTAATGATGTTACCGAGAAGTATGACTCTACAAAGATTTGCAATTTCCTCACGTAATGAGAAAAAAGACATCTTAACATTGGTTTTCAATTTACAGAACATCCATTTATGCTTAGCAAACGAAGAATACTACAAGATTAGGAGAATGATTAATAAATAACAACAAGCAATACTCAAAGACATTGCAATGAAAAAACGAAAGAACATAGACAAACCATTCTACTTATTTTTGACCTGAGGAGATTGGCACTGAAAACATTCATAGTAGCAAAAGCAATATTCCAAATGCTCATGCGCATCTACAATGAACATTACAATAGAGACCCTTTGAAACCAAAAGGTTTGATATTAGCATATGGTGTAAAGCCGCATATAATGCAAGTGGAGTTACAATTCATTTCCATTGCTAATGCCTTTCAACAAATCTAGTTTTATTCCACTTAGCAAATGATGTATTAGACAACTTAACACAACTCGTACGAAGAATTAAGGGTTATTCTGATTGATGAAGTATCTCTAATTGGAAGTTTTTTTCTATATCAAATTGATGATCGACTAAGAAACATTAAGCACAATGAAACAAAATACTTTGGAAACATTGATATCATTTTGTGGAGACTTGTACCAAGCACAACCTATACAAGATTCACTAATATTTTAACAACCTTACAATAAGAAGGAAACCAATAACATATTACTTTTGGAAAGAACATGTAAAGTACTATGAATTGCACATTGCAATGCGTCAAACAAATGAAAAATTCATTAGAATTTTGAATAGGATGCGTTTAAATAATAAAAAAGAAGATGATTTGAATTACCTAAATAGACATTGTATTTGAAATGCTCCTAATGATCCTACTTTCCCCTATCTATTTTTTAGGAATAAAGATGTAGCATTACATAACAAGAAAATGTTGTCTATTGTTCCTGGTGATGAAATTGTAATTAATGCAATTGATTACGAAGAAGAAAACCATGGACACATACCATCTCATGCACAAACAGCAACATTGCCTTCACAAATTGTCCTAAAAATTAACATGCTAGTTGAAATATATGCAGGACACTATGACTTACAAGACGGTCTAGTCAACGGTGCAGATGGTATCATTAAAGCATATGTAAAATTAGACAACTTTGATGTAATATGGATCAAATTCTATGATGAACATGTTTGCCATCAACAAACACATAAATTTTCTTTTCTATATAGCGGAGAAATTTCTAGTGATTGGACTCCCATACTGCGCACAACAAAGCCAATTTCTATATTAGCAAAAACAGGCAACTTGAAAATCAGAAAACAATTCCCAATCCAACTAGCATGTGCACATACAATACACAGATCACAAGGCTTGACACTATACAATCTTGCATTTGATCCTTTAGGAATACGACACCATGGATTAGTATATACAACTCTTTCTCGTGTGAGAAACATAGAATCATTGTATTTGCTTAGTCCACTTAATAAACAAAACTTCTGAATTCAACTCAAAATTTCTGTTGAAATGGAACGTTTACACAGAAACGCAAAGTGGCAACTAGACTACAACTATTCGTTATTAGAAACAAAAGCATACATTTCAATTCTTTCTCTAAACACTCGCAGTTTACAAATACATATTGATGATTTGTTAAATGACTATGATCTAATGCAATTTGACATCCTATGTTTACAAGAAACACATTTGAATAATTCAATGCTACTAAAAAGACTTGAATCATTCAATTGCATATCAAATCATAGTAAACATGGTTTGCTAATTTGTTTAAAAAAGCATATAAAGACCTTGAACCATATTCATTTTGAAGAAAAAACATTCAAGCTACACTAGAAAATATGCTTCTTCATGACATGGATATTATAGTCGTGGATGTCTATGCTGCGCCATATGCAACATTGAACAATACATTGGATCTTCTTTCAAAATAATTATGCAAAATACATTCAAATCAAGCAATAGCAATTTTCGGCAATTTCAACATCAATATGCTTGAAAGCAACAACAAAACAAACAAACTAAGATCGTATATGCACAATTACAACCTTCATTTTCTTTTAGAGACAAATAACAATCAACAATTATCAATCATTGATCACATATGTTCAAACATAACTTGTAGCTATAATACTTTCAGGTTAGATACATATTGGAGCGACCATGATACTATTTGTCTCATCATTGAAGACAAAAATGCAACACAAACATAGTGCAAATGAAAGTAGTCTAATGCTTTTTTCTAGTCAATAGTATCAGAATTGCATACTCATGTCCTTATTATACAAATCAAATAAATAGTGAGCATTATTACCAAACATACCTTTAATTTGTTTCTAAAAAAAGTATTTGAAAGCTGCATAATATCCTTTTAAATACTATGACTTTGACTTCTAATTGTATGTCTTGCAGATTACTATAGCTTTGTACAATGAGTCAAATAGCCAAAGACGGGTCACAAAAATAAATAAACACATCCAGTTTTGCTTACTATACTAAAATTAATTACCCTTAAATGCATATGTATAGAGATATCTCTATGTTTAACTATTTATTTCTTTCTACAAAACTATTGCAAGACCTATTCTTATATTAATAGTGCTGACTTCTATAGCACTGTTTTTCATATAGAATTATGCTATGCATCAATGATTTATTTCTCAAGCATCACAGAATTCATTTTAATTCTTGAATTTGTCTTTCAAACCATTGTAATATTTTCATGCACAAATGAGACACGCCCCATTGCAAATTGCAAACTATATATAACCACTTTGGAGTTATCTAACAATAAACACCACAGAATACTGAATCTTATTCTCTACAGTATTTTAGCACTACGACACAATTTTTTTCCTTTTTCATCATCTCAATAATGTTCCGTGCTTAAACTTGACAATCATCACCAACTTATTATTTACATCAAAACTGTTACATGCATAATTATATGAATCACAGTCTTCTTGTTCTTCTTTTCTTGTCAACCATTAATTCCTTTTCCTCACCCTTCCTCTAGAAACTTGTCAAGCTTCCTATTCACTTTACATTTGAACCCTTTTTCACTAAGATCTCCTCCAATTTCCCGTGTTGCTTCTTGTCAACTTCTAAATTGCAATAAAGATAATATCAAATACAAATTAAATTGCTTCCAAAATTATAACTCTATTTCAGTTACATCAAACTAAATTATTTCATAATCCATATTCATCTTAATTCACATTGTGCAATTTGAACAAAATGTTTCCAATCTCATCATTATTTCTCTTAATATCCCTATTATCTTTGAAATTTTATCTATACCTTTTTTTTTGGTTTATTTTGTCCTATGGTGTTTCTATGTTATTTTTGGTTGGGTAGTACAACAAGCTCAAATAACATATATCTTGATCAACATATTTATTGTGCAAATTGCCAACCACCCATAATAAGAAACAACATTGGAAAGTGAGCTTGATTAAGAAACACATCCAGATTTTCTTATTACACCAAACTTACTTAGTATTTGATGCATATGTAAATGTTTTCATGCCAATCAGCAGTACCTGAACTTTCATACGTCTGTACTAAATGCGTTTACACGTTTCTATAGTACTGGAATTGAATCATTTTTTCTCTCAGCCAAAATTTTTTTTTATATTTGCAACTCAGATCAATATATATATCTATTGCACCAATAGAATTTTCTAAATTTAATATTGTATAGTTTATAAGTATTCCATTATCGAAGTTTTTAAACGCAATTAATATTTCTTTCAATAAATAATATTCAGTTTCCAGTACAATATACAATAAGCTTATACTTTTATTTTTATTTTTAGTTATTAAAATTTACCAAACACTTCATGGTTGTGTTCAAGCGCACCATTCAGTGATGTTGCATCTTTTTCATCTCGCAGTTTTGGACAACAAGCTAGAATAGACAAAGAACAACAAATATCAAGTGCAAATGAATCAGACAAGTAAGTAAATTTGAAACAAATTCTTATACGTACCATTCACATAGCATTCATATTTATCACCAATATATTTTACTTCTAATTGTTTCTTTTGCCACATTAACATCATCAATACACAGATTGAAAGCAACATATTTAGTTCCAGTTACCATTGAAGAAATAAAAATTCGCAAAATTGGAAAAATGTTCAATGGAGATGTTATGGTTATCTATAGCACATATCTTGATAAAGTCCAAAAAACACGAAAAATACTACGTGCAGATTTGACAGATGCCGAAGGAATAATGACAATCACATTGTCCATACCAACTGAGCTTATTGAACAACATGGACAAAAATATCACCAAGAAAAGCAATATCTATTACAAATTATAAAGTTCTTCCCAAAACAAATTATGACCACGGTGATTGTGATTGGATTCTGCTGCTAATTGAACTAAGCACCATACAGAACATACCAAAAATTTGAAAAGAGTACAAATTCATTCTAGATACAATAGTAAAATAGCTTACAACAAATACATAAACATATCCAATTGGAAAAATTGCAGCAGTTGTCACAGCTACACGGAAATTTGGTTTCCAATATACATTGCAAATTAAAGATGGAAATTTCGATGACAATAGAGCAACGGTAACATAAATTACTTTGCAATGTTTTTATATTTATAGTTCCATCCTACATTTCAATTCGGTTTAAAAAAAAAAACTTTATGTGTTCTTTTGCAGTTGCAGTTATTTGAAACATTTGCACCGCTCTATGATGAAATTGAGCAAGAATTGCAAAAAGGCCATCTTCCAATTATGTTATTCAAAAACATAACAAACAGGAAAGAACTGAAGGACAGAACACTTCAAACAATGCAAGCTACATTCATCACAAAATTGAATGCAGAAGCAGCAGAGGAACTCAGAAAATTAAGCCCTCCAAGATTCTCTGTAAGTACGAATGAAACAGTACATCTACTACTCAATATGCAATTGTTTCTTCATCTGTTTCTATTTTGACATATACTACTTGTCCTCCTCTATGAACAGATAAAAGGAACATTGACAATTGCAATCATTTACTCTACGCCATTTGAACCAGTTTGTGTTGAATGCAATTCACCAATACTAGCCTCTACAATGATAGAGGAGAATACATTTGATTGCATAAGTGCAATAAAAATTCGTCCTTTTCCTATTCACAATGTCTTAATTGCATAATCAAGTCCAACAACACCAATTTGCAATGTTGCATCCCAAGAAAATTCCTCTTGAAACAGTTACTTCCCAACCTAGCGCATATGTCTTTTCAAGACTATGTTAAAAGGAAACAAGCAACAATGTATATGCTACGCGATTTCAAAATCAATGGTACATTTACAATCAATGAATACAACGAGATCCAATCTTTTGACAACAGTGGAAGCCCTACCAAGGCTAGGTATACTTATAATTATTCTTCATCTTTCAACAAAAAATCAGATATATGCAATTTAAATTATGCTATCCAAAATAGCAAGATTTGTACTAATTTTTCCCTTTTCATTGCAGCACCATCACTTCCACAAACATTGGTTACAAGAGAAACACATAGTAATCTAGAAATTAGTGCAAAGTTCTTCTCAATTTTTGTACAAGATTTTACTGCTCAAATCTGCCTTTCGCAAAGTGCAGTATCTCTGCAACATTTTGCTAGAACAAGAATGTTTTCAAAGACAACAAAAGCTGTTGTTAAAAGAGTTAAATGCTACACCTATTGCTCCTCTACCAAGTGGTGTAGTAGCTAAAGCCACTAAAGGAACTGGTAAGCCACCAGACAAAGTAGATGCATCCCACACTGTTCTTATTGGAGAAAGATCAGATTCCCAGACACCTCCATTTCTGCTAACTTATGAAATCTACAATAAGAATTTGCATAATTGTTTGATTGATTCGGGAGCATCTTCCAATATAATGCCTTCTTCTGTTTGTGCTAAGTTGAATATCGAACCTCAGAAGTCTGCTGTTCATATTGTACAATTGGATCGCTCCAAGGTTCAAGTTATTGGAGAAAAAATATAGCTTTTCCATTTTACATTTACAAATGTTTTCAAATTTCATACATATGTGTTCAATGAATAGAACATGTCTTTACAATCTGACGTTATATATATAAATGTTATAAATCTTTTTAAAAATTTCCTGAAAAAAATATTTGTGCAGACATGATCCCTGGGCTACTTCCAGTCTTCTGTCTTGTTGTTTATTGGTTATGCAAAAATCATAATTGACATCTGGAACATTAATTCATCTCTGTAAAAGAGGGAGACGCACTAAGATTATTTTTCCATACGATGTGCACTACAAGTAGCCGCCTCTGCAAACAAAGCAAGGACATTATTTTTTCATATATTCTTATGTATCAACTTTGAACAACATCTCTCAATTTGGGCAATAAACACTGTTACTGATGAAATAGGTAACCTGACCTCAAAACGGGAACTCTAGCCCAAAAAGAATCAAAAAGCATGAAAAAACACACCAAAAACAAAAAAGTGTATTCCAAAACGCACTTGGTTTTTTTTGAAGGTCAAATTTCAACATTTCATAAAATTATGCTAAAAACAAAATTGTTTATTGAAAAAAGGATTGAAAAAACACCCTCAAAACAAAACCAGTTGATGTTGGAATAACAAAAAAAAAAAATTGTGTCATATTTTTGACATTTTTAAAAATAGAAATAACATTTTTCAATTTTTAAAATTCAAAAATTAAAAAAAAACCTAAAATTTAAGAAAAAAAATAAATTTAAAAAATAAAAACATTTTAAAGCTTAAAATTTAAAAATATATAGGAATAAAAAAATAAAACTAAAAACAAAATAAAAATTTGAATTCAAACATTAAAAAAAAAAATTTAAGAAAAAAAAAATTTTAAAGATTCAAATTTCAAAATGTATAGAAATAATATATATATATATATATATATATATATATATATATATATATATATATATATAAACAAGTTAAAAAAAAGAAAGAAATTATAAAAAAAAAATATAGAAATTAAATTTAAAAAAGAAAAAGAAAATGTTTATTAAATTAAAAATAAATAAATAATAAATTAAAAAAATATATATATTAAAAAAACAAATAGATTTTAAAAAATAAATAATATTTAAATTATAAAAAATAATATATATATATATATATATATATATATATATATATATATATATATATTTTATTAAATTTAAAAAAAAATATTAATATTAAAATAACAAATTAAATTTAAAAAAAAATATTAAATTTTAATAAATAAATGAATAAACAAATAAATTTTGAAAAAAAAAAAAAATTTAAAAAAAAAAAACATTGTTTAAATAAAAAGTTAAAAAACTTTAAAAATCAATTAAAATTGAAAAAAATAAATTAAATAAAATATATTAAATAAAAAATAAAATAAAAAACAAATTAATTTCAAAATATTAAGTTTAATTAAAAAAAAAAATCTATTTTTAAATACACAATTTTCATTGAAATAAAAAAATATATAAAAATATTATGTAATTAAAAAAATTATAATAAAAAAATATTAAATTCAAATAAATTTAAAAAAAAAAATACAAAATTTACTAAATTTTAAAAAATTAAATGAAAAAACTAAACATAAAATTTAATAATAAAACAAAAAACGAAAAAAAAAATCAATTAAATAATAAAAAAAAATACAAAATTTAAAAGAAATTAGAAAAAAAATTAGAAAAAAAAATTTATAAACAAAAAAAATCAATAAAATTAAAAAAGGGTTAAAAAAAACAAAGAAAATAAAAACGAATTAAATTTCAAATATAAAAAATAAATTGAAAAAAAAAAATATGTAAATTTTTTGAATTTAAAAAAAAAAATTAAAAAAAATCGAATTAAAAAAAAAATATTAAAAATTAAAAAAATTGAAAAAAAAAGAGAATTTTTTGATCGTGGTGGCGCCGCCAATCGGCCTCCTGTCCAAGTGGCGGTGGAGGCCAGCCGCTGGGCGGGAGGCCGATTTCGGGAATCACCCTTTCGTGGCGGGAGGCCGATTTTGGGAATCGCCCTGAGGCCGATTCCGTGAATCGCCCTGAGGCCAATTCCATGAATCGCCCTCCCGCGGTGGGAGGCCGATTCCGGGAATCGGGAATCGACCTCCCGCCGTAGGAGGGCGATTCCCGAAATCGGCCTCCCGTGGTGGGATGGCGGTTCCCGGAATCAGCCTTCCGCTACGAGAGGGCGATTCCGGGAATTGGCCTCCTGCTGCGCGAGGGCGATTCCCGGAATCGGCCTCAAGGCAATTCCCGCCGCGGGAGGGCGATTCCCGGAATCGACCTCCCGCCGCTCAGGGTGATTCCCAGAATTGGTCTCAGGGCGATTCCGAGAATCACCCGCCCGCCCAGTGACCGGCCTCCGCCGCCACCTGGGCGAGACGCTGATTGGCGACGCCACCACGATCAAAAAATTTTTTATTTTATTTTTTTTTTATTTTTAATATTTTTTTTTAATTTGATTTTTTTTTAAATTCAAAAAATTATTATTATTTTTTTTTTTTAATTCAAATTTTTTATTTTAAATTTAATTTGTTTTAATTTTTTTTGTTTTGTTTTTTTTTTTTTAAATTTGGTTTTTAAATTTAATATTTTAGATTAATTATTTTTCAAAATTTAAAATTTATTTATTAAATTTATTAAATTTTAATTTAATTTAACTTTTTTTTTTTTAATCTTTTAGTTTATTTAGTTTTTCATTTTTAAAATTTATAAATGGTTTCATTTATAAAAAAAACAGTAAATTTATGGGTATTTGTTTTTTAATTATTTGGACGTGGTTTTTTTTCATTTTTTTTTGTTTTTTAATGATAGTTTTTTTTTATTTTAATTCCTTTATTTTATTTTATTTTTTTAATTTTAATTTTTTTTTTTAATTTGTTTTTTTTGTTAATTTTAAAATTTGTATTTTTTTTCTTATTGTTATTATTTTTTTAATTTAAATTTTTAAATTAAATTTTTTCTTCTTTGTATTTTATCATTTTTATCTAAATTTTGTAATTTAAATTATTTTTAAATTTTCTATTTAAATTTTTTTTTTTTAATGATATGGTTTTTTTTAATAACTTAGAAAAAAATATTTTGATATTTTTTTTTAAATTTTTTTGGTTAATTTTTGTTTTTCTCTTTAAATTATGTGTTTTTTTATTGAAATCTTGTCATTTCTTTCAATATAATTTTCGAATATTTTTGTTTTTTTTTGTTTTATTTATTTATTTTTGTTTAAATTTTTTATTTTTACGAGTTAATTTTGTTTTCTTTTTACATTTTTATTGGTTTTTTTATTGTTTTTATATATATATATTTTTATCTAAGTTTTGTGTTTTATTACCAACATGAAATCACCACTCTAAAAAAAAAAGGTTGATGTTGCATCAATACGTTTCAAAATTAGTATGAAAATTACCGCTCTAAAAAAAAGAGAGTTGATGTTGCATTAATACGTTTCAAAATTAGCATGAAAATCGCTAACATTTTAAAACAAATATTCATACTTCATAAATAAAAATATTAGACTGTCAAAAATGTGCTCAAAAAAAAAAAGGTGATTCTGCATCACCACTTTTCAAAATCGGGTGCTTTTTATGCTACCAAAAAAAAGTAGGTAAGAGTGCGGTTACCTATTTGATCGGTAACAGTGTTAATATTGTTATGGTAACAAAAATAGTAAATCACCATTTCTAAGTTTATGCTTCCTTAGCTTATAAGTTCATATTTTTTTTTTTTGCAGATTCCTATATTCACTGTTAATAGTAATGCACCAAATTCTATGTCTAAGCACTGTACTAAGACTAAAATTAGTCTTATCTTCCCTGCTCTTCACCTTTGTTATAATTTTCTTTACAATATGATTCTTCTTCACCTGCACTTTACGACTGAAAGCTTATATATTAAGCATTATTGGGTCATTGATATTTACTTTGTTAAGTTCTTTTTCTACTTTAATATTCAAATACTCCAGTCTTAGCTTTTGATAAGTATTTGTTCAAGAATTTTCACTAAATCTTTGATTCCATGAGATAATATATATAATCAATAAACTATGCACATACAGTGCAGATGCCACAAATGGTTTGAATAGTATTTCAAGCCAAGAATACAAGTCTCCTTAAATAGTAGAATTCTGGTTTTTGTTTTTGTTGTATTTAATTGTTTTGTATTTGGAAAACTTACTTTGCACTAATTTCTTGAACTAGCAATTTAACTATACTTGTGATTTTTTAATATCTCAATCAAAGGGCTTCATATGAGGCTTGGCCACATATAAAAAAAATTGGCTGGCTTTTCCACATCTGATACATTGGCTGAACATGATCAGACATTTGGGTGACTCTTTTAGCCAGACTGACATTTTCATGTCTACAGGAAGAAAAACTCTGTGGTTGATTGTAATATCCCATTTCAGGGATATCTCTAAAACAAGGCAAACTCCAACCAGAGATAGACTGGGAGGGCATTTACCAGATATGTCGCCTCCAAAAGAGAACGAGATCTGGAGGCTACCTGGCCCTTTCCAGACTCTGTCTAAGAGTGAAAGATAAACACACCAAGTGGTATAGAACTAGAGCGCTCAAAAACAATAATGGTGCAGTAGACTTATAATAGAAAGAGAATACGACAACTCATCTAGAAAACATAGAGAAGAAATGTTGAGCCATTTTATTAATCTGAGAAATGTAATGGAGTACAATAAGCTAATCTTGTGCAAGGAAAGTGAGAAAACACTCTCAGAGAATACTGGAAATGGCTGCTCTAGGAACTACGTCCTAGCTACTGGAAACTGATGTGTAGCTACTACTGTTGGAATGGACTGAAGACTAGGGGTTGATCCCCTTGCCGAAATAAGCTCAAAATCGGTAAACCTCCTCTCCTCGGCAACCCGGACGAGATCCAAAAACCATTCCAGGAATGGCCAACCCCAGAAATCACCAGAAACTGCCTCCCCAGTGAATTATGCTAGCCTCCAAGGCACTGCGCAGTGGCTAGATAGAAACAGTTGAAATACTGCCACAAACTCTGTCGAAAACCTCTGATGGGCAAAGGCTAACCCTCTGCTCAAAATCCCGGCAAAATCACCTGCAGAAACCCCAATCCGAGGCTCCTCCACAATGGACTGCGTCCTCTCTCCCAGTGACTGCACAATCTCTATAAGCTCCAGCTCTGCAACAAACCCAAACAATAAAACGACTCACAAAATGCTGAAAAACCAACCTTGCCCGAGCAGGCACTCGAAGTCCCCCGGCGCTAAGGGTGAGATCTCCGACCGCAGACACTTAATGCACTAAACAGTGCTGCAGATAGGCTAAACAACCATCGTGCTTAAGAAGACAAAAGTCTCACTCCAAAATCATCAACTCAAGAATGAATGAAATGAGGAGGCTCATCCATCTTTTATAACGTTGGTTTCCCTCCAAAACCCAACGTAGCCTATCTCTCTCCTCCACATCCTCATCCTTATCTACGCAGAAGCTTGTAGAAGCTTCTAGAGTTTACATAGGCTCCCTCCTCTACGTGGTGTTAGGCCCCCCTTGACTCCCACTTAAGTCACAACGTTGTGCTACTAGGTGGATGTCTTATTTCACTTAAGTGAGTTAGACCTTCTTCACTCACTTTTTATTTATCTACTAACTATAGACGACAAACTAAACAAAATAGAATATTCCAATTAGTTGTCGCTAACTATGAATATTACATTGATCGACTATCAAAGCTAGGAGTTAAGAAAGATTTTGGCATCATGTACTACCACAGGCACAGGGTTCTGTTCTACTTCACTGAATATGACTTTGGTTTACATCATACTTCTGGTCTCTATTATTGGGCCATTTTGGTGTACTAGTGCTCCACTTTTTTTTTCTCTTTTGATACTTTTTGATCGCTGGTGCTCTACTTATATTGAGATTTCACTATGACTCTGGTACTTTGTGTGCCTGCACGCACATATGCCTTTCTGAACAGTATTAGTTTCTTTTTGTATGTAGGATGGGTTCCTTCTATTTTTTTGGGTATATCTCTGCATGTATGCAGCTTATGTTGATATAGAATCTCTCTCTCTCTCTCTCTCTCTCTATATATATATATATATATATATATATATATATATATGATTAATTGCCTGGACTGGTACATTATGTCAAAATCAGTGCTCAGGCATGTGGTGACTCTTTGATTTGGTAAATAGTTGAGATTTTACAGCATTGTTTGCTGTGATTGTTTTCGAATTCAATGGAGAAACATGTGAGAAATGTAAAATTAGATGATACGAGACGACATAATTTTCCTTTTGTTTGACCCAGATTTTTTTTGTTAAAACTTTTCTTAATATGTCACCTTTATCCAATCCAACAGGGCATTATTTTCTGATTGCAGATCAAAATATACGTAGTGCAACTGTACCACTTTTGCCATATTTCCACTTTGTTGTTTGTTATGAACTTTTTATTTTGACTCCCTATTAACGACACTACTACATTCTTCGTGTTTTTGGCTGTTTCCAATAGTCACTTTATGTTATGGAATTTTTGAAATCTTCTCTTTATAATAACTAGCAAATTCAGTTATTTCTGAAATCTGCTCTGATATTGACTGACTAATTGAGCTATTACTACAGTACAAAACTTGTAACATATGCAGTAAAAAACTTTGAGAGTCATTTTAATACAATTCACATTTAAAAAAATATTAATTATAACCTTAGAGGGATTTTTGAATCGAATTATTATTTAAATATAATATATATTTTTAATTTTTTTTAATTTTAGATTTTTTTAAACTTATACATCACTATTATTTTTTAATGAAAATGATTAGTAACGCTGAGCAAAACATTTGACCACGCTTGATCATGACCGTATTTTGCCGTCGGGCTCACTACAAAATAATGAAAAAAACAATACACATTATGTGTTTTTTTTTTTTTTTTTTTTTTTTTTTAAATAAACAGTAAAAAAAAATACATACCATCTTTTCGTTTTTGGCTTTGGAGCCTTTTAAAACTTTTCATAACAAAATTATTTAAAAAAAATAAAACAAAATAACATATTATATATATTATAAACTTAAAAAAAAAATTATTATATATATATATGCATTTACCATACATATAGATTTAAAAAGTCAAAAGACTTTGGAATAAAGTCCATCGTGGCGCTTCATAAAACAAAAGAAATTAAACCCTTTAAAATAAAATTTTCCCTAACAAATTGCAACATCTCTATAATTACATTAAGCGGCATGTAATAGCCGTAATAGCTATCCATAAACATTTCCCACATCACATTGCAACATTACTATATTTAAACTAAGCAACAGGTAGTCGCTACCTTGTAGCCTTTTTTAATACACATATGTTCCCATTCTACAATAACGAGAAATGTCATATAAACTCTATCAACATCCCACAGTGCGAAATAACACTTTAATAAATTAATTAAGACTTGATTCTACAATTAAGAAAATATTAATACTTAACCAAGACATTGTTCAAATACTTAACAACATCTACTATAAATCATTGTGTAATAATTATTGGCTACAAACGAATAAAAATGGTGCAAAAGACTCCACAACTAATATGAATCACATCAAAATGTAGAAACAAGAGATTTTTTCCATGTACATAAATCCATTTTCATAAAACAAAACACCACATCGACACTTCCTTAATTACACCAACATACCAATAACTACGGGAAAAACAAAGCTATGTTGTTATGCAACTATCCACTTATTTATATATATGTTTGTAAATTATTATTTATACATCATCACTTCATATCAAACACATTAGAGAGTTATAAAACCATATGGAGAGAGTTATGAGACCTCAATGTATGTAAAATGGTCATTACACCCACTTTTCCACATGCATATATTTTTTCCATTTCATTCATTAGTCTAAATTGTCTCGTGTAAACATGGAGAGAAAAATCATGATAGTCACATGATAACATTTAATGAAATTTTAATAAGTCATGCTTCCTTAACCATTCCAATTGGATATTCTGAGAGTGTAATCCCAATTGGCATGGTAAATCGTGTATGACAAGCTCAATTGGCATGGACGATCCTAGTTGACAAGCTCGATACATTGATTGTCAGCTTCGTTCTTTACAATGGTGCTTTCATAAAAAGAAATAGACGGTATAATTGAAATAAATGAGCGTTACAAGGAGGGAAATGGTGTGATATTATTTGAACCTTACACTTAGTCACCAATTTTCGTTTTATTCTCCTCATTCCAATTCATATGATTTTTCTAAACACATTTTATTACTAGATACAAATTTGAAAAAAAAAAATCATAAATGATAGTTCAGTATAACTTTAAGAAAATTTAGTAAAAAATTTTAAAAATCTAAATTATAACCAATGTAGACTGTTTTATTAGGAATCTCAAACTGAAAGATAGCTCACCTTACAATGAACAAATTCTTAAAAATAAAAATAAAAAAATTCCATGGTAGAATCCAAAAGTGAAGTAATCATGAGGTGGTAAGTGTTAAAGAATATAGATTCTTTTACAATAAGAAGTTTCTAAAATATATTAATTCCGTAGAGTGATTGTTATTAGCCAATCATGTTTTTATTTTAACTTGATTTGATTTGATTTGCGTTGATCATGATTATCGTTTTGAATTATTGAACTCTTTTTCTATAAAAACATTTTTAAATTTAAAATTTTTAGTAATATCATTATTATTATTTAAAAACATAAAAATTAAATTTAAATTTTAATATTTAAATATGAAAATAATTTAAAATAATTTTTTTAGAGTTAAAGTAGTTGTTATTTTAACGATTAGTTTAGCTATCTCTACATCTATTTAAACTTAATGTCTGGATCCGACCTCTCAGTTAGTCTTTATGATGAACCACATTGATTGGTTACAGATCCACAATGTTCTTTTGCATGTGATTATTACCAAAAAAATTCTAAATATTTATAATGGATCACATAAACCTAAATTCTATAAAAAAAAATATCTTCTTCTTAGAAAAATATATAGATTGTTTCAAAGACATAGTATATATATATATATATATATATATATATATTATTACTAATTTATTCATTAAATTTCACTAATATAAAATTTGTTTGAAAATTATGGTCTGTTTTTCTTACTTCCTTACTTCATATGTATGTTCGAATTATAAACAATTTTAGTTTTTTTTCTTTCTTAATCGCAACTTTGTTTCCTTATTTTTGTTTGAGCCATGGTTTCATTGTCTTTTTATACATTTTTCTATCTACAATGTTTTTTTCAGCACTGTTCCAATAATATCATCGCCATTTCATTGCCTTTCTGTACATTTTTCTATCTGCAATGTTTTTTTTTTGGGCACTCTTCCAATAATATCATGTCTGTTTTTTAATTTTATGGATTGATAGTGATTTATTTACCATTCTTTTTCAAAAGCTGTAAATTAAAGCTGTAAATTATTAATAAAATTAGTAAATATAATTATAATATTAACATAAATTAATTATTTATAATATATTATTATAATAATCTTTATATTGATTATTATAATTTCTTTTATATTTATTAATATGTAATTAAGATATTATAATTGTATTAAATTAGATATATTTATAATTATACTATGTTATAGTGATGGTAAAGATAACATTATAATATGTTATAATGTGAGAAAAAAAATGTTATATAAAAAAATAAATGTCAAATTTACATTTAAATTAATAAATAAATCAATATGAGTATCATTTTCAATATAATCAATTGTATTTTATATTAAATATTTTTTATTATAATATTAATGGATGAAATATATATATATATATATATATATATATATATATATATATATATATATATATATAACAATTTTCTCTTCCATTAAGTTTTTTCTAAATATCATTGATGAATATAACTTTATTTATAAATAAAATAATAACTGAATAAAATTAAAATGTTGTTTAACTTTTTTTTTAATAATTTATGAGATAAGATTTAATTTACTAATATCATTTTAATTTTTAGTTAATTTTATAAGTTGTCATAAATGAAATGAAAATTAGTTTATTGTGAAGAATATTATTAATAATAATTATGAATATAGAAAGGCATTGTTAACACTCACAAGAAAACTAGTTATTATAATCAAATCCAAGACAGACACTGATGCTAATTTTGTGTATGACAATACAAAATTGGAGGAAGTACCTTCTTACAAGTACTTAGGAATTGATATTCATCACAAGCTCAACTGCAACTATAGCATTGAGAAAAAGATTAATGGAGGGTGGAAAACTTATTTTGGTCTTGAAAATAATTGTAAAACAACAAAGATTCTGATGTGGGATAGAAAGAAGCTCTTCTTTGAAACTTTAGTCACTCCTGTTATCTTGTATGCATGTGAGGTTTGGGGTTGCAACATCTCTAGAGAATCCCGGAGAAATATTGAGCAAATCCAGAAGCGTTTTATAACGTATAACCTCAAAATTAAAAAAAAAAATACACCCTATTCTATTCTCCTTATAGAAGTGGGTCTTTTTTCTATCTAGAGCCTAGCTATGACTAGGTTTTTGTTGTACAAGCACAAAATCAATAACATGGGAGACCATAGACTTCCTAAGCTAGCTTTAAATTCCAGCCAAAACCACGCAAGGCTCAAACGAGGTTGGTATAAAGATACAGGGTCTGGTTAAACCATTGAGAGATCAACGAAAATGTTGCATTGCAAAATATCAATAACATTAAAAATATTGTTACTTCTAAGTTTAAAGAGAAAATGTGGTGTGAGAAATATTTTGAGGCTAAAAGAAAATTTAGATCTTATAAGGAGGTCATGAACCCTACTCTAGAAGATCAAAAGTCTCTCTGTTTTAACTAGCTCAAAGAAAAAAAATTAAAATATTCAAGATTAGAATGAATTCTCATGAGCTCCATAGTGAAATAGGTCGTTGGGTAGTTTCTAAAACACCATGGGTGGAAAGGATCTGCCATCTCTGTGAGAATATGAACATTGAGGATGAAAATCCGTTCCTCTTAGAGTGATGTGCGTACAACCACATTAGATCTCAGTTTTATAATCTTTGTTGCAATACCGACCTTCCTAGCCTTTTAACATGTGAAAATTATAGTGAGCTAGAGATGTTTCTCTCCAAGCTCTTTGAGCATAGGAATACAATTTTAATACAAACTAAATAATTCGTTTCTTTAGGTTTGATAGACCAAATTTTAATCTCAATAAAAATTAACCTATCATCACCATAATCATCATTAACAATAATCAAAATTAATTTATATTAAAATAATGATAAATTTAAGATTATAAAATTATTTCCATCCTTTAATATGTTACCTATATAAAAAAATTTCTCATTATAATAAGTGAATTAATTCATTAAGTGATAGTAGAGTCACTATATATATATAATCATTAAAGACTGCTAAAGGGAAGATAGAACAAAACTGACCTAGATTTGTAACCGTCTAAATTCTGGATAGCTACTTCGTCAAAGATCATATTAAGTAATATGAAAACAAATTATAAAAAAATTAAAATTAAAATTAAAATTATTATTTTTTAAATTTACAAAATAATTATGATAATAAATTTTATAAAATATAATTCTTTAAATTAATTTATATAATCTAAATCAAATATTAATCACAAAATAATAATATTAAGAAAATTTAAAGGCACAAGCAAACCCTCCTTCATAACACCATAGTTTAAGACCCCTTCTTCCAGAATCCAATGAAGCTACATAAGCAACATTACTTTTTATACATAACCTCGACCAGCCAGAGGAAAAACATGATTTAACCAGCAAAGCCGAGAGCCGGAGCACGAAAAGAATAGGTAGCGGAAACAATTGAAGAAGATAGAAGTAAAAACAAGGGGCAACACTTGAAAATAGAGGTGGAAATAAAGTGATAGCAATTCGAGTGGATTTTGTTGTTTATTTAATTCAGCTTTTTATTTCATTTGACAAAGTGACATTCGAGTCACTATTAATCTTTTTTATAATTGTGGCGATTTTTCACAATATTGGTTTACGTTGAAGAAGGAAAATGTTGTTGTTATTGTGTTTATGTGATCTTTTTCATAATTGTGGCAATTTTTCACAATATTGATTTACGTTGAAGAAGGAATAAGTATTGTGTTTATGTGGTGTTGTGTGAGATTAACGTACGAGACCTAGAGAGCAAGAGCATTCCATAGAGGGAGAAGCTCCTGAACAAAAGCACAGGAGGAAATTCCTAGAGAATCGAGGGATAATTCTTAAAGCATAGGTACATTTATTTGGGAGCTGTTTGATAGCGGAAGAAAATTGGCCAATAATTCAATAACATAAGATGAATGAGGTAAATTTTGATTTCCATATATCAACAACAATTGCTATATCTAATTCTCTGGTTTTCATTTTAGTGGCCTTCATTATTTATATACTTTTTCATATAAATGAAATAGGTTTGTTTGTTGATTTTTTGTTCTATAGAAATCTTTCAAAGCGTGATGTGCAAAGGGTGGAATAATATTCTACAAGGTACATTATATTTCCTTTTAATTATGATTTGATTTTTTAAATAAACAAAAATTGTTATTTGTTATCACTTTATTATGAAAAGATAGAGGATTGAGTGTAAAGATATGAATGAGCACTATGGAAAAGAAATGAGTAGAGCAATGTTTTAATGTTTTTAAGGTACTATGTTCCTCAACATCTTCTGGTTTCTCAATTGAAGTACTCGAAAGAGCACGTAGAGTAGAACACATGGAAAGTGTAAAGGAAAAACCTACATGATAGATGACTTAGAACCTAATTGTAACATTCATAATCTAAGAAATGTAAATAATAATAAAAAAATTTACATTTACCATACGTTAACATATTGCGACTATACATTACACATCTTTATCATACGCATTACACATATCTAACATACGTTAACATATGGTGACTATACATTACAAAAATTATCATATTTAACATTTCGCCCATTACCAAATTTATGGTTGAAACATAACTTTAGCGTATACAAAAGGTTTGCTTGAATTTTTTTTTAGTTACAAACAGGGCCTATCTTGTCACCACAGTACGCATTTTAATTAATTCCATACCCTGATAGCACTACACCTGGGTTACTCCTTTAATAATTCGAATCCCGAGGGTTTATGCATTACTGCAAAGCCTTATCAACTTAATCCTCGCATTTCGGATTTGTACTTTGCATTTATTTGTTCTATCCTCTAGTAGATATTTCATACCCATACTTGTCTTTGGATTCAGTGTCTATGACAGTTGGTTAAAGCTGCACTGTCAAATTTGGTTTGGATCTACGACTCCTCGGTTTTTTCCCCAAGACGGGTTTTCAAATATACCCCAAACCCTAATTACTTAGCTCATTTCTTCTGAGACTATTGGGGTTTGGTGGCTCTGCAACTATGCGCAATTTCTCCATTCTGGCTAAGGTCCTTTTTCATATGGCTTGCAGGTGTTAGATGCTTGTGTCTAAGCCGAGGGTGCCATGGAAAAGCCTATAGTTTTAAACACCCGTGGCTTTTGTCTTCGCTGCCCTCAGAACTACAGTCTATTTCGAAAGGATTTGAAAGGTTTTAAGGTTCGATTTTCTTATGTGTCCATTTTTTCCTCAAAATTTATTCAACTATCTTGCCGAGGGTTCCTACCCCACTTTGCTGGTTAAAAATATTGGGTTCACTGCTTGCACCAGATCTTATTCGCGGGATACAGTGCCACAGAAGGTAATTTTAAATACCTCTTACTGCACTAGTTGTTTTCTACACTTGTTTGCTTAATTCACCATTTTCATTGATGGTCCATTTGGGTTTGACCCCTAATTACCTTGTCTACTCGCAAAGAATTCCCTTCCTTCACATGAGACTCGTACACGTATAAAACGTTGTCTTACTCATGATACCCAATTCTTGTTTTTCATAAGACCTTATCAATAATGATTGATCTCAAAATGTTTCCTAATTATAGTTGGATTAATTCTTTGTACAAGTATGGGTCGCATTGGTCGTTTTCTTGTCATTTCAATACAACCATGATACTTTTGGGGCACTCGTCAAGTTCTCATTTTGCTACTCTGAACTTCTGTCACAGGTACCGTGTAGGTATTAAGCTCCTCTCCTCATTGTCGTCGCTTATTGATATTCATGGGTCCCGACATACTGCATGCTTATAATTCCTTTCTGGGTTCAAAGATTTAATTTTGTCTTGTATATGAGGTTTCATCATCTTGTTCTGGATCCGGGTGTTGTTTCTATTTTCAAGAGTTTTCATTGTAATATAAAAACAATAGTGTATAACTCTTCAATCCATTGTTACTAATCTCTTCGACAACCTTGTAGAATTTTGGGGTTTTGTTAATGGTTTTTATAATATAAACACTAGAGTGTTCCGAAATATTTTGATTTTAAGTTTTGCATGTTTAAGGAAATGTAATTTTATTTTTATGCCCAATATTTTCAAGAATATAATTGTGTTGTTTACTTGTTATTATATGCATCTTTTTATAATTATTGATTTTGATGTTGAAACTCTTATTGGCTTTAAACTCGCTATTTCATAACAGTTACTGATTTACTTCTCTAAGATATATATATATATATATATATATATATATATATATATATAAGAGTCGACCGGACCGAGTGGTTATCTAGTCCATGTATAGTTTATATGTCAGAACAAGCGTCTTGCATTCCAGAGCCTCTAAGATCTAGAATCAGACAAAGTTTCCCTACCAATAAATATTTGAATTTTATTGTTCTAGTTACTTAATGTATTTTCCCAATTTGCGCAGTTTGTATATAGTTTAGAATCTTCTAAGTAGACACTAGAATTAATGTTTGGCTATATCTGACTATTATACTGCACCCATATCTTTACTGTAGAAAAAATATTACTTCCTGTGAAAATAATTTAATATGATAGCCAATAAGATTTTCACTGTGCTTAAATAAGAAATTCCACAACCTGCAAACTCTCTCCTTCTACTGTTCTATAAGTCTTTAATAATGTATATAACAATTAAAAAAAATCTAACAGTTTTACACAGTAATTATTCTCTTTCATAACTAAAGATTTTTCAATAAGTTTTAACAAAAAATTAACCAAATAATATATTTCTCAGCCAGTTTAATTAGTTCTACAAAGTCTCTTTTCTTGAATTAACAGTATTATTCTACTTCATTTACTTATAGAAATTTCAGTAGAATTTTCTTACCTCTCGATTAACTGTAGTTATCCTCCCTACCATGGATGAGGCAATTACATCCTGCCCCCCCCCGTGCTCCACTCCTGAGCCAAGTAGAAAGAAACAGTGCTCGCAAGAGATTATTAGGACTCCGGTCCAATCCACCTTTCGAAATATTACAGGATAGCTGAGAGTATTTCCACTGGTCTCTACCAGCTTGGAAATTGCATGCTCTCTCTCCTTTCTTCACTTCACAACACATAGGTCAGAAACCCTCTTCCTCACCGGGATGTTTCTTTATCCACAGAGGAAAGTTAACTGACTGAGCTATTTCTGTTCAACTACTTCTCAGTTGGAATAAATATTTTTATCATCAGTATTTCACTTTATGGAACCAATTCCATAAGTAATTTTATTTAATCAAAATTTAATTCCTATTCATAATGTACTATTTCAAAATAATAACAATAAATGTCTTAAAGTCTTAAAAATAAAACTTAATCATCAGTTAGTATTTAAGCCAGCTGTTACAGCTTCCCCCCATGGAAGTGAGCACCGTCCTCGATGTTCTCATTCTACTCCAGCAAGTAATTTAGGGTGTGCTTCCCGAACAAAGTCTTCATATTCCCAGCTAGCTTCATCCGGGCCAAAGTTCTTCCACTGCAGTTTAACCTGGGTGATGGCTCATTTCCAGAGCATGATTTCCCTCTCATTGATTATACATTGAGGCTCGACCAGAAACTCATTGTCCGGTTCGACCTACAATCAACAAAATTCAATTAATTTTCTCATAAATTTTACAATTTGTAATCAAGCTTGGTATTCATATCCTACCTGAATACTCTGCTAGTATATTACGTGCTTTGGTTCGTGCACATATCGTTTTAATAATGATACATGAAAGAAGTTGAGTACATGAATATGACTGAGCAAGGCCAATCGGTAAGCCACAAAAGCTGGGAGCCAACTTGGCACAAGAGGCCCACCTTAAAGTGCTTTTATTTGGCCTGATCATTACATACACATGGTATCCCACCTCAAACTCATGATAAGTCCTTTTCTTATCTGCATATAATTTCTTTCTATCCTAAGCTGCCTTGAAATTTTGTCAGAAATTCTTTACTTCTGACTCCATTTTAACTATCATTTCTGGTCCAAGCAGCAACTTGGTTTCTGAGCTACTCCAATTAATAGGAGTTCTGCATTGTCTTCCGTGTAAAGCTTCGAACAGACTCATCTTAAGGGATTATTAATATCTTTTATTGTACGCAAACCCCACTAGGTCCATATATTATTCCCACCTAGTTGGCTGTTGCATCACATACATACGTAACATATCCTCCAGGATCTGATTGACTCACTTCGTTTGTCCATCCGTCTATGGATGGTAGGCACTGCTGAAATTAATTTGAGTTCCCAATATTATAAATAACATTTTCCAGAATGCTGAAGTAAACTTCACATCCCTGTCAGATATGACAGTATTTGGGATACCATGTAGTCTAAATATCTCTCACATGAACATATGTGTTATTTACATCGTCTTATAAGTGGACTACACTGGTATAAAATATGTTGCTACTTAATCGATCCACCACTACCATTATAGAATGATTATGCTTCTTTTTCCTTGGTAAACCCATGATGAAGTCTAAAGATATCACCTCCCACTTCCACTCAGGTACTGGTATAGGTTGCATCAGCCCGGGTGGGTGATGGTGCTCCACTTTCACTTGCTGGATCTAAACACTTGTTTAGGTATTCTGCAATGTCTCTTCTCATACCTGGCCAAAAGTAGTTCTTCCTAATTGCTGTTAGCATTTTATAATACCCGGGATGTCCAGATTAGTTACTTCGGTTATGCTCATTTAGAATTAGTTCCTTCAACTCCATTCTGTTTGGAACAAAAATCCTCTTCTTGAAAGTTAGCAACCCATATTTATTAATTTCATAATTAGCATATCTTCCTTGTTTTCTGAGCTCCTCTGCTTGTTGCCACATAAATTGGTATTCAAGATATTTTTCAGCTTCTGTTTTGATTTTCTTCAAAAATTTGCATTCAACCTGATTATATTACAACTCATAAACACCATGCAACTTCCTACTTAATGCATCAACTACTCTATTACATTTTCCCTTCACATGCAGCATATCAATGTCAAACTTGCTGAGGAAGGCATCCACCTTGTGTGGCGAGAATTAAGGTCAGCTTGCTTAAAATAACTAGTTAAGATGCGATGATCAGTTTTGAGAAAAAATATCTTTCCAAGTAATTAGTGCCTCCATACCTGGAGTGCATGCACTATTGCTGTCAACTCCAAATCATAAGAGGATTACCATTGTTCATGCTCTTTTAGTTTTCGTGATTCATAGGAAACTACCTTACCCTCTTGCGACAGAATCACCCCAACTCCTTCTTTACATGCATCTGTGCAGACTTAAAACTCTTTATTGGGATCAACTACCCTTAATACCGGAGCTATAGTAAATAAAAGTTTTAAATTTTCAAAATTGTCTTGACGTTCCTTTGTTCATTTAAATATATTTCATTTTCTTTGTAAGTAATTGGCAAAACAATCATTGAAAAACCTTCAATAAACCACCGATAATAGTTGTCCAATCGCATAAAGGATCGGATGTCTGCCATGTTTTGTGTTATCTTCCATTCCATAATCGTTCTGATTTTCTCCAAGTCAACTGAAATTCCCTCAGCAGAAATAACATGACCAAGGTACAATATTTCTTCCTTGAAGAAATCACACTTGCTTAACTTAGCGAACAACTGATGCTTTCGTAGAATTTCCAACACTATCTGTAAGTGCTCTTTATGCTCTTCTACATTCTTGGAATAAACTAAAATGTCATCAATAAATATTAACACGAGATTATCCAGATAGGGGTGAAATATACCATGTATCAGCCTCATAAAGGTTGTTGGTGCATTATTCAATCCAAATGGTAACACCACAAACTCGTAGTGTCTGTACCTCGTATGAAAATCATTTTTATGTATGTCTTCGTCTTTGATCCGGATCTGATAGTATCCCAAATTTAGATCTATGTTTGAATAAAATGTAGCTCCCTTCACTTGATCAAAGATATTGTCAATTCACGGTAGAGGGTATCTAATTTTAACAACCAATTTATTGAGTTGGCAATAATCCATGCACATTCACATGGTTTTGTCTTTCTTCTTCATAAATAGCACAGGTGCTCCCCAAGGGGATACACTCGGTTGGATGTACACTTTATATAATAGTTCCTATAACTACAATTTTAGCTCAGTTAATTCTGGTATGCTCATTCGGTATGGTGTCCTTGAAATTGGTGATGCTCCAGGTATCAATTAAATAGTAAAATCTATGTCCCTTCTAGGTGGTAAGCCTAGTATTTCCTCTGGACATACGTTCATAAACTCTTGCACTATCATAATGTTTTCCCTCATCGGAGCCTTTTCTTTGGAATTATTAAAGCCCACTTGGATGGCGTATAACTGACATCCTTTCCTCATGCACTTACCCATTTAAGATGCTGTAATTGGATGCAGCTGCAGAGGTTCCTTTATACCTTGAATTTCCTTATGGGTTCCATCTTGCATTATGTAATACATGAATTTTTCTTTATAGTTTACTAACGTCCAGTGCTTCTCCAACCAGTCCATACCAAGTAGCACATCATAGGATCCCAAAGGTAATATATTCAAGTCTATAGTTAGTTGTTGTTCACTAATTTCTAATGAACAGTTTGGAACCTTGACACAAACCTTTCTCTTTGCTCCCGTGGCTAATTGTACCAGCCATGGATTTCTCAATTTTTGACTCTGCAATTTACAAATCTCTACTACTTCGGGAATTGCGTAGCTTAAACTTGCACCTGGGTCTACCAAAATAAAAACAGGTTGAGATAGTAATTTACCTTGCAATTCTATCAGTGTCAGTTGGTAATCCACTTGCCGATCTTCTATGGCTGCATTAATTATGGGTATATCTCTGGCTACATCTCTTATTGTTGAGGCCTCCTGTAAGTTGGTAACTGCCTTGCTCCTTCCTCTTTGTGGACAATTTCTATAGTAATGTTCCTCACCACACCGCTATCATTGTAAGGGTGGTTTCTGATTTTGTGCTTGATCTGGATTGTTGGAAGCTTCTGTGGGTTTATCTTCCACAGTTCATTTTATTCTTTGATGATTCCTTCCAATCTGTTTGCTAACTGAGCTTCTGGAAGCACTCTTGAAATTAATGGTTCTATTTTTCTTGAAACTAGAACTACCCTTATGCCCTTTCTTTGTCTGTCACCTTTTACCCTGTTCTCCTTTTGCTTTAGCTTGCTGGTAACACATTCTTGCCTTTCGGATTACTTCGACCATTGTTTTGGGATTCACAAACTCAATTTTTTCCTTCATATGAGTCGACAAACTACTCATGAATTGCTGTAGTTTTTCCTTTTCATCCCTTAAATAAGGAACATAACAGAGTAAGGAAGTGAACTTGGTGATGTACTCATCCATCGTCATGTGTCCCATCTTTAAGTCCTGAAACTCTCTAGATTTTTCATCACATAATCGTTCAGTTAAGTATTTATCCTTAAAATATTGTTGGAACGAATCCCAAGTCATGTCTTGATCATCTATACTGCGGAAACTTTTCACTTCCTCCTATCATAGTGTGGCCTTCTCCCTCAACTAATAAATGACCAATCTGGTTTTAATATTACTTCTATATTCGTAAACTTCAAAATACTTGTTCATATTTATCAACCACACCTCAACCACCTCTTCCTCCAATCCATCAAATGTAGGTGGTTTTATCTTTCGAAATTCACCTTCTAGTTCCACTTTCTGTCTCTTAACTTCTTTCTAATTTGACACATTATCTGACTCAACCTCATTGTAGTTTTTATTTCTATTACTCCGGTGAGACTGACTTCTTTCCAATCTGTCAGTGGCATGGTCTATTGCTTGTTGCTCATTTCCTTCGTGCATGTCTCTGTCAAGGCTGGGTTGTTCCATTCCCTAATTTTGATTATCTGAGAGGCTTTTTAATATCCCTCTTGTTTTTGCATTAAACACACATTATCACTTCGAACCCTCACCATTTTCTCTTGTAGCTTTTGTACTATATTTAATAGAATGCTAGTTTGGTGTTGTTGTTCCTCTAGTAGTCTATTTGTTTGCTGGTGCTGATCCACACTCAGCTACACCCACATCTCCAGATTCATTTATGCTCAGGGTTGGGGTTCCCCGGTGTTCTGGGGTGGCTGTTACGTTTTTCCCCTTCGCATAATGTCTCATGTTATACTTATTTTCTCTATGCATCAATATACACACAGCTTAAAAATTTAGTTGAACCATAGGGTCCCACTGTGCGAATGCTGATTTGATACCACTTATAACATTCATTATCTAAAAAACGTAAATAATAATAAAATAATTATATTTACCATACGTTAACATATTGCGACTATATATTACAGAGATTTAACATATGTTAACATATGGTGACTATACATTACACACAAATTACCATATTTAACATTTCATTGACTACCAAACTTATGGTTGAAACTTAACTTTAGCGTATACAAAAGGTTTGGTCAACATTTGTTTTAATTACAAACTCGGCCAATCTTATCACCACATTATACATTTTCATTCATTCCATACCCGGATAGTACTACAGCTAGCTTACTCCTTTAATAATTCAGATCTTGAGGGTTTATGCATTACTGCAAAGCCTTATCAACTTACACCTCCCATTTTCTTTTGGTACTTTGCATCTATTTGTTCCAGCCTCCAGAAGATCTTTCGTACCCATGCTTGTCTTTGGATTCCGTGTCTATGACACTTGGTTAAAGCTGCACTGTCAGATTTGGTTTGGATCTACGACTCCTGATTTTTCACTCCAGGACAGGTTTTCAACTATACCCTAAACCCTAACTACTCAACTCATTTTGTGCCGAGACTACTGGTGTACTACTGGTGTTTGGTGGCTCTGCAATTATGCGTGATTTATCCATTTTGGCTAAGGTCATTTTTCATATGGCTTGCAGGTGTTATATTCTTGCATCTAAGCCAAGGGTGCCATGGAAAAGCCTACAATTTTAACCACCCATGACTTCTATCTTTGCTACCCTCAGAACTACAGTGTCAACGAAAAGGATTCGAAAGGTTTTAAGGTTCGGGTTTCTCATGAATCTGTTTTTTCCTCATACTTTATTCAACAGTCTCACCAAGGGTTCCTACCCCACTCTACTGGTTAAAAATCTTGGGTTCACTACTCGCACTAGATCTTCTTCGCCGAGATGGAGTTCCACAAAAGATAAGTTTAAATACCTCTTACTGCACTAGTTGTTTTCTGCACTTGTTTCAATAATCTACCATTTTTATTGATGCTCCTTTTAGGTTGGATCACTCATTTCCCTCTCTACTTGTAGGGAATTCCCTTCCTCTGCGTGAGACTTGTACAGGTATAAAACATTTTCTTACTCATGATACCCAATTTTTGTTTTTTTTAGAGCTTATCATTCATGATTGAACTCAAAATTTTTCCTAATTACAGTTGGATTAGTTCTTTGTATAGAAACGGTTCGCATTGGTCGTTTTCTTGTGACTTCAATACAACCGTGATACTTTTCGGGCACCCTTCAGGTCTCATTTTGCTACAGTGAACCTCTATCACACGTATCGTGTAGGTTTTCAACTCCTCTCGTCATTATCGTCGCTTCTTGATATTCATGGGTCCCAACATACTGCATGCTAATAATTTCTTTCTGGGTTCAGAGATTTAAGTTTCTCTTGTATATGATTTTTTATCCTCTTGTTCTGGACCTGGATGTTGTTACTGTTTTCGAGAGTTTTCATTGTAATTTAAAAAAAATAGTGTATAACTCTTTAATCCACTGTTACTAATCTCCTCGACAACCCTGTAGCATTTTGGGGTTTTGTTAATGGTTTTTATAATATAAACACTAGAATGTTCCGAAATATTTTGATTCTAAGTTTTGCATGTTTAAGGAACTGTAATTGTATTTTTATGCCCAGTATTTTCAAGAATATAATTGTGCGGTTTACCTGTTGTTATATGCATCTTTGTATAATTATGGATTTTGACGTTGAAACCCTCGTTGGCTTTAAACTTGTTGTTTCATAACAGTTCCTGCTCTCTCTCTCTCTCTCTCTCTCTCTCTCTCTCTCTCTCTATATATATATATATATATATATATATATATATATATAAGAGTCGACCGAACCAACTGGTTTTCTAGTCCGTGTATAGTTTATATGTCGGAACAAGCATCTTTCATTCCAGAGCCTCTAAGCTCTGGAATTGGACAAAGTTTCCCTACCAATCAATATTTGAATTTTCTTGTTCCAGTTACTTAATGTATTTTCCTAGTTTGAATATACACTAGAATTAATGCTTGGCTATATCTGAGTATTATACTGCACCCATATCTTTACTGTAGAAAAATGATTACTTCCTGTGAAAACAATTTAATATGATAGTCAAAAAGATTTTTACTTTGTTTAAATAAGAAATTCCACAACATGCAAACTCTCTCCTTTTGTTATTATGTAAATATTTAATAATGTAAATAACAATTAAAAAAAAATTAACAGTTTTACACAGTAATTCTTCTCTTTCATAACTAAAGACTTTTCAGTAATTTTTAATAAACATTTGACTAAATAATATATTACTCAGCCAGTTTACTCAGTTATACAAAGTCTATTTTCCTGAATTAACAGTATCATTTCATTTACTTATCAAACTTTCAATAGAATTTATTTATCTGTCGATTGACTATGGTTGTCCTCCCTACCGTGGATGAGGAAATTACGTCCTCACCCCCGTGCTCCACTCTCGAGCCAATTAGAAAGAAACAGTGCTCGAAAGAGATTCCACTGATATATACCAGCTCGGGAAATTTAGGATCTCTCTCCTTTCTTCACTTCATAATGTACCATTTAAAAATAATAAAAATAAATGTCTTAAAGTATTAACAATAAAACTTAACTGTCAATTAGAATTTAAGTCAACTATTACACTAAAAAATAAAAAACTTACATAACATCAATTTTTAATTATTGAATAAATTAGATCATTGACTTGGTATTTACTATTTTTCCCACAATAACATCTTTTCTCTATTTCACTATGTTTTTGTACCTAACCTTCTCAATTTTATTTTCGAATCTTTGGCTTTCGCAGACATGGTCTCACTGTCATCGCCCACACATTTTTCTGTGCTGATGTAGAACACTCTTATATTTTCCCACATTTTTCTATGCTGATGAAGAACGTTGTTATATGTCAATGTACTGTTTATATACTAATATATTCAGCGTTTTTTTCTTCTGAAAAAAAAAAAAATTTCCTTCTACCGGAGCCATCGCAGGTGGGAATTAAACTTCAAACTTTTGGCTCTTTCAAAACCGCACATCCTTTATTTCTTTCTTTCTACTCTATTTTTGTGCCTAACCTTCTCAATTTTATTTTTGAATCTTTGGCGGAGCCAATTTTCTTTGGCTTTCTCAGCCATGGCCGCACTTTCATTTTAACGTAGAAGAAGTATATGTACCTTTAAAGTATATTTAATTAAATCATAATAAATATATATACTATATACCTATCTTAATAATAATATTAGATGAGATTTTCTATACATTATATTTATAATTTAATTAACACTTAGTTTAATTAATGAAATCAATAACTTATTTTTGGGATTGGGATTTTTTCCTGTGGTAAATGTTTTTCAAGATCATAAGTTGAAAAGATTTTTTGGATGTTAGATCTATTTATGCATTGAAAAATGCATTTTAAACAACAAGAATAAAAATCTTACTTATAATTGCATTGCAAAATTCTAGTTTAAAAAAATCATTTCCTAACACTATGACAAAAAAAAATAGGACTGAGCACTACTATTATGAGGCAATGTTTTTACGGTACTCTGTTCCTCAATATCTTCTGGTTCCTCAATTGAAGTACTCGAAAGAGAAAGTAGAGTAGAACCCATAGAAAGTGTAAAGGAAAAACCTACCAGATAGATTTGTTAGAAACTAAAAGATCGAAGAATTAGATGACATCATTTTTAATTAATGAATAAGTTAGAGCGTTGACCTGGCATTTACGATTTTTCCCTCACTAACATTCTTTCAATAACATTCTTTCTTTCTTTTACTTCGTTTTTTTGCCTAACCTCCTAAATTTTATTTGTGAATCTTTGGCTTTCTCAGACATGGTCGCACTGCCATCGTCCACACATTTTTCAATGACGATGTAGAATAGTGTTATATTTTCCCTCTACTAGAGCCATCGTAGCTCGGAATTGAACTTAAAACCTTTGGCTTTTTCAAGACCACACATCCTTTCTTTCTTTCTACAGCGTTTTTGTGCCTAACCTTCTAATTTTATTTTAGAATCTTTGGCTTTCACAGCCATGGACGCACTGCCATTTCCCACACATTTTTCTATTCTGATGCAGAGAAGTATCTAAACATTTATAGATAGAATTTCATTTTAAAGTAGAAGAAGTATCTACACTTTTACAGTATATTTAATCAAATCATAATAAATATCTTATCTTTTTAATAATATTATATGAAATTTTGTATACATCATATTTATAATTTAATTAAGGCTTAGTTTAATTAATAAAAAAAACTTATTTTTGGTTTTTTTGGTCAATTTCTTCTCAAATGTGATAAATTTTCTTAAAGATGATATGTTGAAGGGTGTTTTCGGATGCTAAATCTATATATACACTGAAAGATATATTTTAAATAACAAGAATAAAAATCTTGCTTAAAATTGCATTACAAGATTCTGATTTAAAAAATCATTTCCTTTATTTAACTTTTTATAATTCTAATTCTAATATTTAATTCTCATTCTAATATTAAATAGTTGTAAGTTCAAAATCCATTTGGTATAGACTAATTTATTTTAGGGTGAAAACCACTTAGAGAAACACAAATTATTCCAAAAAATGTATAGAGCGAACCAAACATTATACAAATCTCAATGACTAATTTAACAAATTTAATTTCAATTTATATTTTTTTATTGTTTTACTCTATTAGATTACCATAAAAATGAATGAAAGAGACTACACAATAAATTTCATAGAGGAAATAAAACATATACATATAAGTGCAGAGAAAATGTCCAATTTTTTTCTTTTTTTTACTTCAATAGTTTTGAGCAACTTATTTAAAATGCCTTTATTTTATTTTATCACTGGCTCTTGACACAATATAAGATAACATGGTGATAAATTGACTTTTATGTTTTCATTATTTTAGATTAATCAATAATTTATATTAATACTTAATTAAAATTTGAATTTATTATAGTGTTTATCAATTTAAGATATAATTCCAAATTTTTAAAAGGTGCAAATTTTGAATATTTTTATATAATTACTAAGCAAAATTTACATATATATTTCTACCTATAGTTACATAATAACATATTTAAGAAAATTAACATGAATAATAACCTAATTATTATAAAAACAATTCATTTAAATAATACCTATATAAAGTTTAATTTTCTATGATAATATATTTATTAATTAAAAAAAAAAAATTAATGAAATTTTGAACCATATGCATACACACTTGAATTTCTCCTTTTGATTATATATATAATTTTTTATATGTAATAAATAAAAATATTAAATTTTATTTCATATGCTTTTTAATATGATTTATTACATATAAACATTTTTTCTAACACTTTGATATTTTTTTTTAAACGCCTATGTTCTTTTCACATAAATGCATATAAGTTTGTTTTCTATTTTCTATTATCTATTAGAAACCAAAGCCACTATAAGTTCCCTTGAAACATTATTAAATCAAACTTTCTATTAGATAATAAAGTCATTGTAAGTTCCTTTAATACATAATTAAATCAAATTTATAATACAAGGTTTTCCATTACCTTTGTCATTATTAAATCAAACTTATAATACAAGGTTTTCCATTATATTAAATGTATTACCAATATTTAAACTAAGTTATAGAGACTAATTACTCTTAGCACTTGTTTTATTATATAATAATATTACCTACTAGTATAATAATTATTTAAATTTATAGTTAGATTTCAATCATTTTATAATATAATAATATAATATTAAATAAGTCAAATTTCTTTTCTTTTTCTTTTCCATTTATTTTCTTTACTTATTTCATTTTTTTATAATAGTTAGTTTTCATAACTAATATATTGAGAAAATAATATAACTTAACTTTCATATTTCAATTAAAATATTTTGTTATTCTAACTTTTATTCCTGAAACAATATGTATTTTTTATATTTAAACATAATGATAGATCATTTTTTCAACTTTATTTTGAGAATGAACCACACTCAACGATTTAATACATCTTTTATATTTAAAAATAATGATAGATCGTTTTTTCAATTTTATCTTGAAGATGAACCACATTAAATGATTCAAAACATCTACCAGACAACGACTAATAGTGTGATTAATCCAAAAGATTCTAAAACTCAATATATATATCTGAAAAGTTTGAAATCAAAGATTTTGAAGAACTCCATAGTCAGTTGTATGGGAGTTAGATTGATGATATGTACACCATGTGAGATTGCGAGAGGTGGAAAAGAAAGATAAGGAAGGTAAATTAGATGAAGGGCCAACACTATAAGGGGTAGAACGAGATTGGGAACCCCTTTATGTTCTACGGTCAATGCCTTCAAAATTTCTTTATCCAATGAGTGACTTTCAAAAAATTCCACCTCTAAGAAAACTCCATAATAATCCATAATTGAATTTAATAATGATTACCTCCTCAAGGTCCATAATAATCCATAATTGAATTTAATAATGATTACCTCCTCAAGGTCTAAAATATGTAGCTGGATATGTAGTTTACAGAAGACATCGATGTAGGATTTCACTGATGGATTCTGAAGTTGTCGGAGCCGTAATCACTTTTCCAGAAGATTCTGAAGGTGCCCTGGAGGATAAAAGCATGCTCTAAAAGCCTTTAAAAATGCGTCCCCTGCATGTGGAATTAGAGTTGGGTTCTATGGTATCCTCGAGCTCGCTGAGCAGATCAAAATGATTAAGCTAAGTATCCCACCTATCTTACACAATTCCTTCCAACTGTAGGTTTCCAATTTGAGGCTTCGTTTCCTCTAGAAAGTCAGGAATTGTTTGAAAGTAGGTGGAGAGGATATGAAGCTAAGAATAACAACTTCTCTATTTAATTGGCATGAGAATTTTGGAAATTTTTTAGGGTGCCTTTGTTGCTGTAGAGTGATAATCTCATGGAGAGCCATTACTAAGTCATGAATTGGTGATTAGCTTATTAGAGCGATCTCAATATGGAGGCATGATTTTCATGCACCCACAGATAAGAAGCGTTAGATAAAAATGTCTATTGAAACTTGGGAATGGTGTGCGAATGTGAAGAATAAAAATCCTGCTTATTGGCTCTAGTACCAATGATTTGTAAGTGATATTCAAAAAACACAAAGAGAGGTGCATATACACTGAAAGGAGAAAATGTAAAACATAAATTTCAATGTAGTCATGAAAGAGTAAAGCTATATGCGGTGAAAACACTCTTTGCACAGGAATAACATAAAATTGATAATTGAATTGCTGTTCACACCAGATTGCATACGTACATATAGATGAAGCTAATTCTAATCTTAGAGAGAAGTTGAGAGAATCTCTTAACTTCCTCAACAATCCAATCCAAACTAAATAAGCATAATAATTGAGGCATTATCTCAAACACCCCCCCTTAATGCCTACATTACAGAAATGGAGAACACACTAATTTAATACAAACATTTGTCTGCCCTGGTCTTCATTAACATTTGTACCCACTCTGAGATTTCATAGACAACACTCTTTTCTCCACCATTTTCGAGCTACCATTCAACCCATTTAAAATACATTTGTTTCTGACCAGCAATGCTGAATTTGTAAGATCAAAGATTCTTGACACTTTCGAAGAAGAGTCTCAACACTGAACTATCCTATGGAAATATTTCCATCTGTGAAATAATCCCCGAAGAATAAATTTCAGCAGTCTATAGGAAAATATTCTAGGTACAGAATATGATTAGCGATCAATCCTACAAAGTGACCTTTACACAAATGAATCTCACACTGTAACCTGTAGTTGACACTCTTGAAGCCCGAAGCACAACAAGACCCATCAACGTATAACAAATTCACACAATCAAATTAGCCAATTGTTCTCTCGGCACCGAAGAACGTCGAGAACGACTAATTTAAATAATGCTAATTTGTTCAATAATTGGTTCTGCACTACACAAATCTCATAGCAATAAATATAAGCTTAAACTCCACACTATATTCCACACACTTGCAAATCACTTTACAAAACATGCTTTAGAAAAGTTTAAGAGATGGATCAGGAGGTTCATCCTCACTTGAAGAATCTTCAAATATTGCATCGGGTGAATCGTCTGAAAATGTTGCATAGGCTGATTTTTTCAATTTTCCATTCAAAAGATCTCGAGCCCGAATTTTGCAATTGAATGTTGTATGTCCATATTTATGACAATAGAAACATTCAGTCTTATTTTTATTCACCCTTCCTTTGGAGTATAGTGCAAGTTCATTATGTGAACTAGCCTCTGTGCCACCTATCCTCTTTTCTTCTGCCATAAGAGCTGCTATCATTTCATCAAGTGATTGATGTGGCATTTGACTTAGAGTAAATATGAAATTATCATATTTTGAAGACAAGATATTTAATAAAATTTCCTTTGCATCATCATCATCTACTTTAGAATTAATTTCTAACAACTGTCTCATCAAAGCTCTTAACTCATTTATGTGTGTTGACAATGATGTCTCACTATCCATTTGGAGTTTAAACAATTGTAACTTTAAGAAAAATTTTGCATTAACATCTTTTGCCCCAAATACCTTATTCATTTCTTCCCATATTGCTGCAGAAGATTTCTTTAAGTCAATAAGATGTAGCTGGGAATCTGCAAGTGATAGTCCAAGAATAGACTTGGCTCTTTCCTCTCTTTTTTCCCATGCAATTAACTGTTGAGCATCTGTAGGTGCTTTAATTAGTAGGATTTTATCCTAGTAATGTAAAAGTTGGAGATGAACTGCTCAAAAAGAAAAATGCAGCAATTGATGCATTAAATAAGCAACTCAAGCTGACTCCCACAGAACACCGTCAAGAAAAGTAAGTAGTATAGGATAAAAATCAGAAATATGAGATGATGAGTCTCATTCTACAGTTGACTGCCCAGAAAAAGGAAATGGAGAATGAAATGGACAAGTTGATCCAATAGAAAAAGGATAGAGAAGAAGAATTTATAGTCACAGTTATTCTTGTAGTCACCACAGTTGTACCTTCCACATTGGCAGAATCATTAGCTCCTATAATTCCAATGGCTATAGCACTTCCATTCACTTCATGAACAACTTCTGCAACAAAGTCTTCAATAACAACAGTACAACATATAGATGAAGCAAGCAAGTTAGTAAAAGCTATGCAAGACATGTCTATTCAGACCAATGAGATTAAGAGACTTAAAGAACAGCTTAAAAGTCTTGAAGATGAAAATAAAATTGCTAAAATAATGCACAAGAATGAATAACAAAAGGAAAACAGGTTGAATGAGCAATTGAAGAAGTTAGAAAAAGATCTAACATTAAAGGAACCCATGGCACAAGTCATACAATAGTTTTGGGCCAATATTATTGAAACATTCAATGATATTTGGCCATTAATCCAAGTTATATATGAGAAAAAAGACGTAGTCAAATAAGAAAAAGAAACTATCCATAATATCAAAGAAGAACTTGGTAAGAAACTTGAAGGAGCTCTTGAAATCATCAAGTTTCTAAATTCTAAGAACAGGTAAGAGCTAGAATAAATTGGTATTAATGACAAAACATAAACCATCCTACAAGTTAGGAAGGTAACTTCTAAAAAGAATTTGATGATACAGTTAAAAGAGAAATGCTAGAATATGGAGATTGCCATCACAAGTTTTATGATGAAATTTCATGTCCTGAGGCCGAAATGCCTTCCAAATCCATTATTTATTCATGATAAAGTAATGAAGCAGGATGATTCTAATAAGAATATGAGAGAAGTTTCCAAGGATCAGGTTAATCTGCCTTCCTCACAAGGAATTCCAACAGGGAAGGTGCTCTAAAAGAATTTTGAGAATCTTTTCTACTTACAACATGAGGTGAAACACATCTTTTTCAATAAGCCTACATTCTCAAAATACATTTATGCATATGAAATATTTAGGAGAATGATGAAAATCAAATTTCCCGAGGAAGAATCTTGGGAAAATATGACTGACTTACTATGAAATCATTTTGTAGTAAAAATAGAGGAGTAGAGATGGAACAGTGAGCAGTGAATAAAGGTAAAACAACAGGTAGAAGGTTAAAGCGTATCAGGTTAACGTATATCAGTTGAATGGTTAAAATAAAATTCAAAATAGAGATAGAGCTGCCAGCATGAAAGACACTCAACCACAACCTTCATTGAGCAACACCCAAGAGACAAATCGGCAACAAAATATCAACAAGTGAAGACAACAAACAATAATTTCAATAAAAACATGGACATATAGCATTAATTAGAAAGCTCTCACGATATTCTTGCAAGAAGATATTTCTTTTCCATAAATAATTCCTAAGTTTGTTTTAAGATATTTTGTAAATATTTTTTGTATAAATACTTCTCATTTAGAAGCATTGAGGGTGGATGAATTGCTGAACATTTCTATAGTTGTACTATTCTGAACCAAAGAGTGATTGTACCAATTACAAGTCAATAGACTGGATTACATCAATAAAGCATCATATCAGAGGATTCATGTGTTGGGCCACTTTAGTAAAGTATTTTCACTTGTTCTTTGTCAATTTATTATGTGTTTCACTTGCTCCTATGTTTTCTTAAATCTAAATGATAAATCATGAATGTTATTTCAGAATATGTTAAAAGCACTCTGTTTTGAACTGTTTATCATTTATATGTTTTTCTTCTGATATCTAGATAAAGGAATTCTTTATTTCTTCCTTATTTCGATTGACCTCTATCGTTTCACTCATTATCTGGATTTGAGAACCCTTAATTTCTCTCTTACCCCGATTGAAACCATTTTCATCACCAGCTTTAAAGATCTGAAGTAACTCAACTATCTTGCCCTGTAAACATTTCCCTTTAGACCTTGATCCTGATATGGCTGCTTGACACATTGACTCCATTAGCCCAATGGAATACAAACCTACATCTATCCATCTAAGTAAGTAATTTCACCACCAAACCAAATCCAAATCAAAACCCCAAGTAATCCTGCATAACTAGTCTAAAATAAAATACAATCAACAAAGTTAAATCAAATAGAGAGAGCCCTCTCTGAGAATTAGGAAGGCTATATCCTAAGGCTTAAAGCTAGGTTTTTGGTTACCTCTAATATTCTTTAAAACAAAAAAATAATAACAACTCTTGAGAATTATTGGAGTGATAACACCACACATCAAAATTCTTATATTACGTGTACTTTCCTCTAATGATTTGCGACCAGATGCCCCTACCAGTCAATCCTCTCTAAATACTCTTGCATATTAGTTCCTATTAAAGAAAAGAGCATCCATGATCCCCTAACCCCCTAATCAACAAATTTGGAAATGAGTGGGAAACACAACAGATGTATTTTCCCTGAAAGATTGATACCAGTTCACAAAAAATAGCCAGAATCGTGTCTATATTATGTATTATTTCCATCGGAATCATATAAAATGCATCCAATAGATCGAAATAAACTGCAAAATAGAAATTATCAAAATGAGTTTCCCTCCTATGCAAAGCCACATGAATGACTAGTTCGTCAATTTATACTCAAATTTACAAATTATACATCCCCAATATTAATTCATATAATTATTAGGATTTGATTTAAAACCTAAATAAATGAAGCCAAAATCCAAAGACAAAGCGGGGATCCCAAAATGTCACAAATCTGCAATTTCACAGAATCCTTAAATTGTGCAGTAATCAATTCATATAACTGATCCAAAGGACATAAAAATGGAATGTAAATTAGTAGAGTCGATAATAGATAACTCACCATAAAAAAGGAGGTCATCAACAAACAACAAGTGAAGGAATTTCATGTGTCGGGTCATCCTGATGCCATTATTCAATCCATGTTTTCTAAAAATAGATATCTTTCTACTTAGGCCATCCACGAGGAGAAAAAAAATTAGAGGTGATAAAGCACATCCATGTTGCAAACCTTTGAAAACATTGAAAAAAGAGGTAAGAAGTCCATTAATAATTACTGCAAAATTGGAAGACGTCACACAAGCCATAATCCAGTTGATGTTCAGTTGTGGGAGAGTAATCTTGTGTAAAATCAGTCTGAGGAATTCCCAGTCAACATTGTCGAAAGGTTTGTTTAAATCAATATTCAATAAAAAAGATCTAAAATTTCTCACCTTGATGGAATGTAGACATTCCTTCATAATGGCCACAATATCTTGTATATGCCCCCCTCCAAAAAGTGGTCAAATGTGTTCTATCAAGAAGATTTTAAGTCTGCAAGTGATTAGCTTAGAAATAATTTTGTAGAAAAAATTTCAAAGGGAGATGGGGAGGTAGTCCATAAAAGAATAAGGAAGCTTATTTTTAGAAAGTAATGCAATAAAAGTTGCATTAATAACTCCATAGATATATCCCTTGACCCTATAATCTTCATCCACTACTAGGATATCCAAACACATAAGCTCAAAGAAATGAATATATAATTCCACCCCTACACCCATCAGATCTAGGGATTTTATCTCTGGAAAAAGAAAGGAGGACCTTATGTAACTCTACTCCCTTGACCATTTTTCCCATTATATCATTCTGAGGTTCATGTATCATATGAGGCAAATGATTTAAGAAATCCAATTGTTCCTGAAAAAAGTGTTCTTTGGATTAGAAAATACCCTTAAAAATTTTATAAGCAGCCTATTCAATATCTCACATAGAAGAGCATAATGTGGCCTCATATTCTCTGATTACCCAAATTCCATTCTCTTTCCTCCTCATTAAAGCATATTTATAAAAAAATTCATATTTCTTGTCTCCTCCCACAACACAAGTAGTCGTACTTTTGAGTCGCCAAAACTCTTCCTGAGCTTTATAAATCACTCTCTTCTTGGCTTCAAGGTCCATTATCTTATGTTTGTGTTGCTTAGAGGAGAATGCTGGGTCATATGGATCATAAAGAGCACTCAAAGAAACTTCAATATCATACAAAGCTTTAAGAGCAACTGATTTATGTGTCAACACCCACTTACGAACCTCCCTCTTCAAAATTTTCAGTTTACAACAAATGTATTCCATTTGATTTGAACTCTGCTCAATGTTGGGGTCATTCCATAATTTATGAAACATGTCTGCAAAATTTTTTTGTGCCAACCAAGTATGGTTGAATTTGAAGGGATGTGCCATATGTATGGACTTCCATGCCCAAGAGAGAAGGATCAGAAGGTAGTCCAAGAAGAAATATGGAATGAGCGAGGAATTGAGGTCCACTAGACTCACAACAAATATATGACTAACTTGTATCCTAGCTACAGAATGGGATCAATGAATTTTATAGATCAATGCTACTCAGATTTCTATTTCAGATGACATAGAGAAGATGAACTAGGATCAACAAACGCATAAGGGATAGATAATAGTAAGAGAGTTATACAATCATATTTCGAAATCACTACCTACCCTTGAGGAACACATTTGGTTTCAAAATTATTGGACTTGGGAGTTACCACAAAAACTCATTTTTTTTGGTTGGTTGTCCTTACACAACAAAATTCTCACCTAAGAGAATCTTTCAAGTAGAGGTTTTATTTTTCTGAGCATTTGTCCGCTTTGGATGCAGAACATAGACGATGTTCTCCATCTATTTTTGATATGCTTATTTTCTATTGAGATTTGTACCTCAGCCTTCATACCCTACAAATTTTTGCAATTAGGATTTCCATCTCATTGGATGCATGCTTTAGGCATTTATTTGAGACTCAAAAGGATATCTGCATTCTACCTTTCTACATCATCCGAGGAATTTAGCGATGTAGGAATTGAAGGATATTCGAACACTCAGAGGTGGATGTGAGGAAAACAATGTTGGGGATTGTGGCTTATTATTCAGAAAATGGGCCTAGGAAAAAAGAACATAATATGAAAAAGGACAAAAAATGGTATTATGGGAATAATTTTCTAGTTGGGTGTGTTTGCAGTGCTTTCCTAGTAGCTATTATCATTTATGGTGGGAGGGTGGTAAGGGTACCAACAATAAGGTAGAAATCATATCCATGTGGGGCATCCTCATTTGTGAAAAATGGCTCAATATCAATAGTATAGAGGTTTTAGGGGATTGTAAAGGTATAATCATATTAATGAAATGACACTCATAATTTCGTCCTCCTCTTATATCAAGCTCAATGAATCAGATTGAGATATCCTTTCAGCATATCACCTATAGGAACATATACATGGATCAGAACCATATAGTGGATATACTATCTAAAAGAGGAGTTGATATAGATCAAGGTATCATCTACTATGATGATTTTTATTAGGACTAATGTAGGCAATATAAATATGCTTTAGAAGCTTCTACATATACTATTTTAATCTTGAGATATTGCCTACCTATATATTTCTTTTTGTGATGAAGGATTACGAGAATTTAATATTTTGTATGGTTTGAATTAGCGTGAACCCTCAGTTTTTTAATGTGATAGCTAAGTCAGGATTATGTAATTTTTTTGTGGAACATGAGACAAGAAACACAAATATCTAGCTACAGAGCAGAAACACAATATATATTTTGCACTCCCTTTTGACTATATAAAAGATAGTTTTTTTTTTCGACTGAAAAAAACATGTTTGAAAGTGAGTGGATCACTCACAGTGAGAATGACAAGGTCCTAGAATTTATGAAGAAGTTGTCCACAATCTGATCTCATAACTTTAACATATGTTCATTGAAAACTGAAGCATTTTGATACTGGTTAAATGGTATTTCAACATTTAAAAAGAAAAACTACATCTAAGAAATTGAAACTTTTTCTTGTAGATCTAAACACCCAAGCAGAAAATATTCCTCTCTTAGTTCATAATTTTATAATTTTATTGTCTAATATTAATAAACAAGTACAAGAAAAAGAAACTTTTTATATTCTAATAAAATAGAAACATCACTTTGATATTAGGTATGAGTATCATATACTACTTATATTATATACTCTTATATTATTTATAAAATGTAATTTAAGAAATCTCATATTACTTGTGAGACATCACTTCTATATCATGTAAGAGTATCATATATTACTTATATTATATTATTTATGAAATCTACAAAAATATCCTCTATTACTTGTATTATATTATTTATAAAATGTACAAACAGATCCTCCATTATATAATAATGCAAGAGCTCCAGTGTTCGATAAAGATGGTTGTGAAAATTTGGTACGCAAGTGAGTTTACAACTCACCAGAGTTGGTAAAACAGCTTTGGAAAATACCAAAACTAACCCACTTGAAATTCGAACATTAAGAAAAATCTATACCCAACCTAAAAGTTTGAAATTAAAAAAAAATAACCCAGTTGAAATTCTAACCTTAAGAAAATGTATACCCAATATAAAAGTTCGAAACTAAAAAAATGTTTTGAAACATAAGAACGGCTCCCACTGGTTATAAAGAATTCTAGAAGGATTTGGAAGATGATTTTTTTGTATGCAATACAAATAAATTTGGTTTTATTTTTAAAAGAGGTTTACAGTCTAGCATATTTATTATTGAGCAATCATAGAAATAATGTTTCAATTTTCTTTTTGTTGAAAAGCTTTTGTAAGTTTTTTTATATATAGGAATGTAGATGAATAACGTCTTTAAATATGTCGCTGTAAATTGTTATTCCTTTCATGAGTGACGTAGGTAATCCTAAGAATATGGGTAAATTCAATCTGGTTAGATAGGTTAAAGTAAACACTCTATAAAGAAATACCTAGCAAACTAGCAAGATAATATGTATATTCAGATTATAAATATATAAATAGTCCCCAAAGACTTCCACCAAACGACTTGAAGGTTCACAGAAAACAAAGAGCATAGTTGAACATTGTGAAAACTAGCCAAGCCATCCAGATTACGTTACTTTAATGGCTCTGTCAAGAAAAGTCAAAAATAGTTTTTAAAGTTCATCAAAAACCAACTAAAAAGCGTGAGTTGCTCATGGTCATAACTTCATTTGTCAATCAGTAAGAGTTTTAGGTGTTGGTCCAACTTTCTCTTGCCGTGTTAGGGGAAATTTGTTTGTGTGATGCCAATGCTAGTTCTCTTATAATGTAATTAAGAGCGAGCAAAATGTCCATCCCAATTCTTGTAAAATATAGGTGAGAAGATGCAAGAAGATGTGTTACAAACTGAAGTCGAGAATAATGTGTTTAACATTTTTGTAAAATTTCATGTTTCGTGTGCTTGAGAATTATTAATCCTGGGGATTGCCAATTGTCAGTAAAGTTGTTTCATTTTATGAGGTAAATTTTTTAAATGTAAATTTAGGAAATCAAGAGTTTAAGTATGAGAGGGTTTTTGTAGTGTATTATATTAGAAATTATTTTTGGGATTTAACTACATTAAGTAAGAGTTTTTAAATTTGATTAGATTATTGTTTAAATTATTATTTTCATATTTTCAATTTTTTTTAAGAATCATGAAAAATATTAAAATTTTAATTTAAGAATGCAAGCTTATGTAATTCATAATTTAAATAACCAGAAATCCATAGAAGAAAATAGTTGATGCAAACCTTGATCTTGTTCATCAGCTGTTAGTAAAATTATAAAGTTCTGTAATACTAGAGTTCAAACCCCTCTTTTTTCCCATGTTTTTTTTGAAAGTGGGCATCTTTCAAATTTCTGGATTTCTATATCGAACCTCTTGGAATTAATCCAGAAATTTTGTGATCCATATTGCAAATGAGAAAGCTTTTTTGATCAATCACTTTATTAAAATTAAGTCAAACTTTCTAACTGATATGGTTCATTTAAATTGAAAAATTTAAATCTTTAAATTTTATAGGAACAAATCACAAAACCTAACCAATTTGAATGCCAAAACTACTGCTCCGTTGGAGGGCTGTCCTGATTCTCTCAACACAGCTATATATATGCATGAATCTTGACCCGCTGATATGAATATGACATGTAATAATAAAATAAGCATCAAATTGTGACTTACAACAAATAAAATACCTTCATATATGGCATTCAATTTTGAATATTGCAGCAATCGGTAGAAAATTATACCACCATTTAAGTCGTCAATTTTCAGATTGCCAATGGCTATGACCGAAAAGCGAAAGAAACCGACCCCTATTGACCAGGCAGCACAAGCGACGATATTGAAGACTTTGCGTCCTACAACGGGCCTGGAGCAAACTGACAAGTAATAACAACATAGCTGGGCTTGTGTAAGAATAACATAGCTGAGCTTGTCTGAGAATTAAATGTATTCAATTTCCTAGTAGGTAGTAAGCATGTGACTTGCGCCAAGTAATAACAACATAGCTGGGCTTGTCTAAGAATAACAACATAGCTGAGCTTGACTGAAAATAAAATATATTTAATTTCCTAGCATGTAGTAAGCATCTGACTGGCGCCAAGTAATACCAACATAGCTGCGCTTGTCTAAGAATAACAACATAGCTGAGCTTGACTGAGAATTAAATGTATTTAATTCCCTAGCAGGTAGTAAGCATGTGACTGGCGCCAAGTAATAACAACATAGCTGGGCTTGTCTAAGAATAACAACATAGCTGAGCTTGACTGAGAATTAAATGTATTCAATTTCCTAGCAGGTAGTAAGCATGTGACTGGCGCCCAATGGTGTGAGAGGGTGATGTAGAACGAGATCCTCCCAAACCTTACCATGATATCTTTGACAATTTTTAAGCTGTGAGATGGTGATGTAGGAAAAAGTAAAAGCCCAACAGCTACCATGTAATTACATGTAACATATCGTATTATATAGTATAGAGTCGAGAGAGTGTAGGCTGTGAGGTGGGACAATTGGTTGTCTTCCTTTTTATGGGTTTGATTTAGTACTATAACATGTTGTTTTGTGTAATTTGACTAGGAGTTGTTTTTAGTGCGACTTTTTCTTCTGTTTTTAATGAATTTCTGTGGGATTTTAGAGAAGTTAAACCGGAAAAACTCACTGTAAAAGTCTTCAAAAAGTTGCGCTAAAGACTACTTAATTTGATTATATATTTACTTGTGTCTAAATCTCATGTCGGAAAGAAATGTTTTTCTATGTAACTCCATTATCTATTTAGTCATAGCCAGTATTAGATTGGTGAATGGCATTTAAAAAAAATGTGTTTGTCACATGATGAAGGATTTTGTACATTCCAATTTTAATTCTGTACTTTTTAATTACTAGGCATCTCCCTTTTGAAAGTGGCTACTTTAATTATTTTTCTAATTAATAATTTTGATTGGATGGTGTAAATTGGATGGTGGCAATATATTCTTGTCATTGCAACTCCATCAACGAATGGAATTAAAAGTCATAACTTTTTTGCATATCTAAATCACATGTTTAAACCATACTTAAATTATTTTCTTACAAAACATGATTAAAAATTTACTGTCTTTAACCACTTTGCAAATGTACATTTAAATTTTTTTCCTCGAGTCCATTACCCTAGTTTCCTATGCATGACATTCAAATGTATGTCAGCTCATTCTTTACTATAAAAAACAATATCATTTTATTAAATTATTCTTGCTGCAGTGGATTGGTTTTTTATTACTTAAAAAAAAATGTTGTTCATGGGGTATTCAAAGCTCCATGCTACCCATTTAGACTTCCTTCTATAATATATCCACATGCACAAACAATTCTACAATGATTAATCAAACAAATCTACAATGATTAACCATGTTGACATGATGTACGATAATAAAAAATAATTACAATTTCATATTATTTAAACAATATAATGGATAAATAATAAATGGTAGGTTTAAATTATAATGTTCTTTTAGGTTTCATAATTTAGTGTAAAAACAAAATTTGACTATCATGTGATCATATATCACTTAATTAATGGAATTATACTTCTTGTTGTATTCAATATTTCTGTTAACTTTTGGTGTATTGAAATCTTTGGTTAATAATAAGATTTCATTATGAGGCAATTGTCATATAAGAGATCAACCGTAATGTTAAATTATAATAAAATTAGTTTAATACAATAATAAATAATAAAGTGTAAGATTAAATTATAATACTTATTTTAATACAATTAGATTATTAAATTATTATAACAGTAATGGAGTAGTGATTGCCTATGCATGCCATTTAAATCTATGCCCACTCAGAGTTAACTATAAAGAACAAGATATTATTTTATTAAATTATTCTTGCTATGGTTGATTTATTTTTTATTACTTGAAAAAAAATGTTGTTATTGTGGTATTCAACTTTGGGTGCTACCCATTTCGACTTCCTTAATGTGGAATTTCTTTCTTAATGTATTCTAGTGCACAAACAAATCTACAATAATTAATAATAAGGTTTCATTATCACATAATTGCTATATAAAAGATAAACTCTAAGGTTAAATTATAATAAATTTATTCAAATACAATAATAAATTGTAAGATAAAATTATAACAATTATTTTAATACAATTATATTATAACATTGTATCATTAAATTATTATTTTTATTACTATAATAATAACAATAATAAATTTAGAATTCATTTTAATAATATTTTAACCTTGTAAGCATTAAAAAAATCTACTTAATCACTTGAAATGAGTAAATTGTATTTTAGATTGAAGAAATTTAAATGCAAGTGTTTGCAATTAATTATAATAAAATCCATGAAAGCTCTATGTAACATAGAGTTGGTCTTCTTAATAAAATTAGGTATCTCACTCTCCTAGTGAAATGAAGGAACTACTTTGGCAAAATCTAAGATCAATACCATTCTGATTGACAATTGAATGTACTCAAGCTGAAGTTCCGAATTTAGTGTACATCATAGAATCAAATCAATTGAGCTTAGGGTTCAATTACAGGGAAAAAAGTGTTATTCTTTGAAACAGAATACCTAAATTTTGTGGATTTGTAACTTTTATCACAAAAAAAGACATAATAATAAATTTTGTGGATACGTAACTTCTATCACAAAAAAAAGACATAATAATCCCATATTAAAAAAAATGTTGTACATTTAAAGAAATATTTTACAATATTTACAACGCATTTAAAAACAATCTGTATTTTAGAATATGTTTCTGCATATTTACTTAATATTAACTAATTTCTTTGTCCTGAGACACTATCCATGGACTAGAACCATTGTCTCTAACATAATACTACATTTTCTATACTTTCTCTTTTGATGTGATAAAGTTAGCTGAACACACATTTATGTTTTTATGTGGGTAATAATTCTATATCATAAATTATATTTTTATATCCAAAGATACATACATGAAAAAATAAAAATAGAAGATTTGTGGTGTAACATTCATCCATATTATAATAATGACCAAAAAGTAAAAAGAAAAATTATTATTACTACTTTACTTTCTACCTATACATCTAATGATATACCTGGAAAAGTCATACCATAGTCTACTAACCATTAAAATTTCGAAATTCAGATCATATACATAATTCCCTTTTATCATTGTTCATAACATTACTTCTATGCTATGGAACTATGACATCATTGTGCACGCATTGGTCTTTTGGGTTTTAACTTATATATATATATATATGTTTGATGTGGTCATTATAGCCAAAGCCATATACCCAGTTATCAAATGTGTAATACATATTTATTGCAACAACATAATCATATCAGATATAATAAATCGACAACATAATTTCATCCAATACATATAAAAATATGAGGTGTACTATGGTACTTGTTATGCATCTATCCCGATCCTTCTGCAGCTGGCACACACTTGACTTGTACTGGTTGACATCCGGCAATCTATCCTCCGTTGATCTCGAGCCAAATCCGACGGTGTAAACTCATTAGGGTTGGCTAATGACTTTAGTTCTGTAATGGTTTTAATCTGCATTCTTTCGACCCGAAGGCTCTGGAAGACTGCTCTATTGGTCTCTAGGTTTCTCCATCTCGTCCTTAGGTTCTATGGCTACTGGCTATTGTGGCAGCACAGCGCCTTGGAATATGCTTCACGATTCCTGTTGTTTGGTAAACCATCCAAAACGCTGCTTGGCTCGAATGGTTAAATGCATTTGCTGTCAGGTATCTAGGTTTTGATATATGTGTAAATATTCATATCTCTCATTTTGCCTCATGGCTCTGTTTCTAATTATTGGTTGAATCAATTTTCTTATTCTTGTTTGCAATTTTGTGTATGCTTAAATGAATCAAAGGTGTCTCCCGCTCAGATTGAGCTCACCTCAACCTGGATGAAATCTTCCGGTAATTATTATTACGTTTGCCTCTTTTGTTAATTGATGTATATTAATATTGCAAGGAATCAGGTTTTCATTTCATTCCCTCCTTAGTAATGTCACCTCTTTTCTTTTTTGGCAGGTATAGGTTTAATTACTTCCACATGCTATAGAGTTCTAACTTGAAATAACAAGCAATAGCTCCAGGTTCAGGGTTTTCTAATTAGTTACATGCTTGCACTAACAGGTACCCTTAATCAATTCTGGGTTCAAACCCTTGGCCTAAAATGCGACTGGGTTATTGTTTAGCAATCATGTTATTATTGTTCCTTAAAGTTTCTAGCTGCGGACCTTGACTCTTTAGTTCTGGTTGCCAGTTACTACCCTCTGTAATTAGTTTTTCGTTCTTGAAATTTAGAGACTTTGCCTCTCAGAGTATGAGGGTTTATTATTTTAATACGGCCACATGCCTCTTATTGTATAAGACTATTATTTTATTACATTTTTTGAGGAACATTACCTATGTAATTTTTTTTCAACGATATAAAATTATAGTTAACAGGATGGTCGTGGTTTTACACCTGTGCCACTGACTTATATATACATATCTCTTTTGTTGAACAAGTATGATGGTATTTTTCTGGGTTTCTTATCTGTCTTAACATATATACAAGTTTGAAAGTGATTCTCTTTAGTTCGTAATTTTCTTCTGGGAATTTTCGTGAAGCTACCTATTTGATTCTTTCATTACAGAGAAATGTAAATGTTTTATTTTCCTGTTGAATTTTCTTTATGAATAGAATATTTGCATTTGAGGCTTAGGTTATTTCACCTTCTTGTATGCACTATGCTTGTCACTGATAGCGCACATGGATTATGGTTTCCTTCATATGTTTCTCACAGGGTGTTTACCTTCTATCCTTTGATTTTTAACAAAAAAAAGGGTTATCTTATTTTTATCTGTGGAAGGGTTTACAATATCCTGAAGGTTGCTTTCTAAACTATTTCCATAGTGAATTCTCTATTACATATTATAAATTTAACTAGCATGTTAACTTCTTTTCTTATATCTCAGGATGTACTAGGAATAACAATTTTTGAATGTGACCGGACCACTAATTGTCCATGTATTATCATAGGTTCGAAGGACAACCAACCCAGAATCTGGTCACAGAATATTGGTTAACAGTCCTTTGCTAGAGCGTAGTTTATTCCATTTAGTAATCTATTTCTTTTTAACTAATAATTTGCACAGATAGAATTTCAAAATGTATATCATACCCACTTAGTAAAATTCCTTTCTCAGACTTTCTTTCTTGTCTGTATAGTTTCCTAGTGAATTTTAGGCATATAGCAATCATTCAACCATACTGTATTTCTCAGTTTGCTCAATTATAAAATTAAAAAGAAACGAGTATATACTACTAACAGAAAAGAAACAAAACAGAATTCCACTCATTTGTACACAATTCTAACTGATAAATGATTGCCTCCCTTCTACGAGTGAGGCGATTACGTCCTCTAACTCTCCCTTGTGCTCCAAGACTGAGTATTCGTTGAATATAGAAAACTGGAAGAGAATCTTGGGACATTCTGGTCCAATTCTCCATTTCCAGTTGAAACAATCTCCTCTATAAGTTTTTCCCTTCAGGAATTACTTCTCAGGATAACTATCATTTCCTCATTTTTCCCAACAGAACCCCCAAAACTCCCTGAAATCTCTTATTTATTCCAGAGTTTCTTTTGGATAACTATTGAATTGTTTTTCTGTTGAACTAACTCTAGATCTTGAATTTACTTTTACTATCAGTCTTTACTTATGAAACTAATTTCACAAGTAATATTTTATTCAAACACCAAAATTAATTCTTGTTCAAAATATTCAGTTTTTAACAAATAACAATAATGTTTAACTCTTAACAACAACCTAACAATTAGTCAATAATTAAGGTAGTGGTTACAATTTTACCCCTCTGAAAGAGAACACCGTCCCTGGTGTTCTTATTCCATATCAGCAAAAAGTTCAGGATAGGCTTCATGCACAAAAATTTCATCCTCCCAGGTGACCTCTTCTGGGCCAAAGTGCTTCCATTGCACTTAACCTGGGAAATGGCTCATTTCTGGAGCATGATTTCCCTCCGGTCGATTATACTATGAGGCTCGACCAGAAATTCTCCGTCTGGTTCTACCTGCACACAATGGACTTGTATTAGTTTACATAAGTCTTAACATATTATTTTTTTTAACTATTATGGTCAGACTCTACCTGAATGTTCTTCCAATGGATTATATGTTTTGAATCATGAACATATCGTTTTAGTAACGACACATGAAAACCATTATGCACCCGGATATGGCTGGGAAGGGCCAATCGATACGCCACAGGTCCTACTCTTTCCAATATTTGGAAACAACCACAAAACCTAGGAGCAAGCTTAGCACAAGATGCCCATATTAATGTACTCTTCTTTGGCTTAATTCTCACATACATGTGATCTCCCACTTCATATTAACGATATGATCTCTTTTTATCTGCATATACTTTTTACCTGTCTTGGGCTGCTTTTAAATTTTGTCTGATTTTCTTCACCTCTATTTCCATTTCAGCTAACATGTCTGGTCCCAACATGAGCTTGGTATCGGGACTACTCCAATTGATAGGAGTTCTGCACTGTCACCCATATAGGGCTTCAAACGTAGCGACTCTTGATAACCGTTATTATACGCAAATTCCACTAAGTGTAAATATTCTTCCCACTTAGTCACCTGTTGCATAACGTACATTCTCAACATGTCCTCCAACACTTGATTTACTCATTCTGTTTTCCCATCCGTCTATGGATGGTAAGCAGTACTGAAGTTAGTTTGAGTCCCTAAACCTGTGAACAGTGTTTTCCAAAAGGCTGATGTAAATTTTACATCCCTATCTGAAATAACAGTCTTGGGAATGCCGTGCAGTCTGAAAATTTCCCGCATAAATAAATCTGCTATCTGTATTGTCTTGTATGTGGATTGAACTAGTATAAAGTGTGCTCATTTACTCAATCGATCCACTACTACCATTATAGAGTCATTACTTCTTTTTGATCTTGGTAGTCCAGTGATGAAATCCAATGAAATCACTTCCCATTTCCACTCTGGAATTGGCATAGGCTGCATTAATCCAGCCAGATGCTGGTGTTATACTTTCACTTGCCAACATTCTAAACACTTGTTTAGATAGGCTGCTATATCTTTCCTCATACTAGGCCAGTGGTAGTCTTTTCTTATTGCTGTCAACATCTTTTGGTACCCAGGATGCCCTACATAATTTCTTCTATGATATTCATCCAATACTAGAGTCTTTAACTCCACTCTATTTTGAATGACTATCCTTTTTTTGAAAACCAGGAATCCATCTTTGTTGATTTCATAATCTCCCAGCCTTCCTGGTTCTTTCGATACCTATGCTTGTTGCCACAAAAATTCATATTCAGGGTCTTTTTCTGCTTCTTTTCTGATTTTCTCTACGAATCTGCACTCAACTTGGTTAACATACAATTCATAAACATTATGCAGTTTTCTGCTCAATGCATCCACTACTCTGTTCTCCTTTCCTTTTACATGCTGCATGTCAATGTCAAATTCGCTCAAAAAGGCGTTCCACCTTGGTTGGTAGGAGTTTAGATCAACTTGTTTAAAATAGATGGTTAAACTGCTATGATCTGTTTTCAGCACAAATCATTTTCCAAGTAAGTAGTGCCTCCACACCCAGAGTGCGTGCACTACTGTGGTCAACTCTAAATCATACGTTGAGTATTGTTGTTCATGATATTTTAACTTACGAGACTCATATGCAACCACCTTTCCTTCTTGCGATAAAATCACCAACACCTTTCTTACATGCATCCGTGCAAACTTTGAATTCTTTATTTGGATCAGCTACACTTAACACCGGTGCTGATGTTAAGAGTTTCTTCAGCTTCTCAAAGCTGCCTTGACATTCCCTTGTCCACTTAAATATTTTTCCCTTCCTTTGTAGAGAGCTAATAGGAAATGAAATATTTGAAAATCCTTTAATAAATCGCCAGTAATAACCAGCGAGTCCCATAAATAATCGTACTTCTGCGACATTTTGCGGTACCTTCCATTCCATGATCGTTCTGATTTTCTTTGGATCCACTGTTATACCTTTCATAGATATCACATGTCCAAGGTATTGTATTTCTTCTTTGAAGAAATCACATTTACTGAATTTCGCATATAACTGATGTTTTATTAACATTTCCAGCACCATTCGCAAATGCTCCTTGTGTTCTTTTGCATTCTTAGAATAGACTAGGATATCATAAATGAAAATTAACACAAATTTATCTAGATAAGGGTGAGAGATACTATGCATCAGCCTCATAAAATTTGTTGGTGTATTGGTCAACCCGAAAGGTAGCACCACGAACTCGTAATGACCATACCTTGGGCAAAAATCAGTTTTGTGTATATCTTCATCTTTTATCCAGATTTGATGATAATCTGATCTCATATCGATCTTTGAGAATACGGTAGCTCCTTTTACCTAATAAAACATATCATCAATTCATGGTAGGGGATATATGTTCTTAACAATTAATTTATTTAACTGGCGGTAATCCATGCACATACTCATGGTTCTGTCCTTCTTTTTAAGGAATAATACAGGTGCTCCCCAGGGAAATACACTTGGTCATATAAATCCCTTGTCTAATAATTCCTGAAGCTATATTTTTAACTCAGTTAATTATGGCACACTCATTCGATAGGGTGCTCTTGAAATCGGTGATGCTCCTGGCAGCAATTCAATTGTAAAGTCTATATCCCTTTTAGGTGGAAATCCCGGTATCTCCTTTGGAAATACATCCTTAAATTCCTGCACTATAGGTATATTTTCAATCATAGGATCTTTTTCTTTAGAATCAGAAAAACCCACTTATATAGCGTACAGTTGACATCCCTTCGTCATGCATTTACCCATTTGGGAAGCTACAATTGGGCGCAACTGTACCGGTTTCTTTATTCCTTGAATTTCCTGGCGGGTACCATCCTGATTTCTATAGTAGATAATCTTCTCTTTGCAATCTACTAGAGTCCAATGCTTTTCCAACCAATCCATACCAAGCAACACATCATAAGATCCCAAGGGAAAAATATTCAAATCCACAGTTAGTTGTTGTCCATCGATTTGTAGTGCACAATTTGGTATTTTGGCGCTAAATTTCCTCTTGGCTCCAGTAGCGAACTGGACTAACCATAATTTCCTAAATTTTTGACTTTGTAATTTACAGATCTCTACTAATTTAGGACTTATATAGCTTAAACTGGCTCCTAGATCTACCAAAACAGAAACAGTTTGAGATAACAATTTACCTTCTAGTTCAATCATGGTGGGTTGGTAATCAGCTTGTCGATCCTCTAAGGCTTCATTAATTCTGGGTATGTTTCAAGCAACATCCCCGACTATTGAGGCTTCCTGTAGATTGGTTACCGCTTCATTTATACCCCACTGTGGGCAGTTTCGATAATAGTGTGCCTCTCCACAACCCCAGCATTGTAAGGGTGGCTTCTGATTCTGAGTTTTCTCCGGTTTAATAGAAGCTTCAATGGTTTTATCTTCTACAGGCCACCTTACTCTTTGATGATTTTTACCAAATTGTTTACTGACTGAACTCCTTGTTGTGCCTTTGAAATTACTGGTTTTACCTATTTTAAAACCATAACTGTTCTTTTTTTCTTCCTTGGAAAACCAACCCTTGCCTTGATTTGTCTTGACTTTAGCTTGCTAATAGCACATTCTGGCCTTTCTGATGGCCTCATCCATTGTTTTGGGATTTATGAATTCTATGTGTTCCTTCATGTGAGTGGGTAAACTACTCAGAAATCTTTGTACTTTAGCTTTCTCGTCTCTTAAGTATGGTACGTAACACAGTAATGAAGTAAAATTAGTGATAAAATCGTCCATGGTCAATTGCCCGAGCTTGAAATCATGGAATTCTCGAGCTTTTTAATAATAAAAGCGCACTGTTAGGTACTCATATTTAAAATACTGTTGAAACATGTCCCACATTACGTCTTGGTCTTCCATACCGCGAATGTTCCTCACTTCCTCCCACCAAAAGGTGGATTTCTCTCTTAACTGGTAAATAGCTAACTGGGCCTTAAGATTACTGTCATAATCATATACTTGAAAATACTTGTTCATATTAATCAACCACGCCTCAGCTACCTCTTCTTCCACTCCATCAAATGCGGGAGGCTTTATCTTTCTAAATTCACCTTGCAGCTCTATCTTCTACCTTTTACTTTCCTTTTATTCTGTTACATTATTAGATTTGGCTTCATTAAAAAATTTATTTCGATTACTTCGCTAAGACAGACTTCTTTCATTTCGGCCTGTATCATGATCTCCCGTTTGTTGTTCATTTCCTTCCTGAAATTCTCTATCAGTACTAGGCTTCTTGATTCCTTGATTTTATTTATCTGGGAGACTTTTCAAAAATTTTTCCTGCTCCTGCATCAACCTTGGATTATCATTTCGTACTCTTTCCATTTCTTCTTGCAATTTTTGCACAGTGGTTAACAAGATGATGGTTTAGTGTTGTCATTCTTCTAACAGCCTGCTGGTCTGTTGATGTTGTTCCACCCCCAGCTGAACCCACATTTCAGAATTCCTCTCCTGTTGGGGTTGTGTCTCCCCAACATTTCGAGGGGGTTGCTGTAACGGTGTCCTTCTCATTCTGCTGTTAACCTTTCTCTCTGAGTGCATCAGGAACAAAAAATTTGACGTTAGTTGACCCATAGTGTCCCAGCATTGCAACGCTACTCTGATACCACTTGTAACATTCATCCATATTATAATAATGACCAAAACGTAAAAAAAAAAAATTATTATTATTACTTTACTTTCTACCTATACATCTAATGATATACCTGGCAATGTCATACCATAGTCTACTAATCATTAATATTTCGAAATTCAGATCATATACATAATTCCCTTTTATCATTCTTCATAACATTACTTCTATGCTATGGAACTATGACATCACTGTGCACGCATTGGTCTTTTGGGTTTTAACTGATATATATATATATGTTTGATGTGGTCATTATAGCCGAAGCCATATACCACAGTTATCAAACGTGTAATACATATTTATTGCAACAACATAATCATATCATATATAATAACTTGACAACATAATTTCATCCAATACATATAAAAATCTGAGGTGTACTATGGTACTTATTATGCATCTATCTTGATCCTTCTGCAATTGGCACGCACTTGACTTGTACTGGTTGACATTCGGCGATCTATCCTTCGTTGATCTCGTGCCAAATCTGATGGTGTAAACTCATTAGGGTTGGCTAATTACTTTAGTTCTGTAACGGTTTTTATTTCCATTCTTTCAACCCAAGGGCTCTGGAAGACTGCTCTGCTGGTCTCAGGGTTTCTCCATCCGATCTTTAGGTTCTATGGCTACCTGCTACTGTGGTAGCACGACGCCTCGGAAGATGCTTCACGATTCCTGTTGTCTGGTAAACCCTCCAAAACGCCGCTTGGATCGAATGGTTAAAATCGAATGGTTAAATGCATCTGACTGTTAGGTATCTAGGGTTTGATATGTGTAAATATTCATATCTCTCGTTTTGTCGCATGGATCTATTTCTGATTATTGGTTGAATCACTTTGATTATTCTTGTTTGAAAATCTGTGTATGCTTAAATGAATCGAAGGTGTCTCCCGCTCGGATTGAGCTCACCTCAACCTGCATGAAATATTTAGGTAATTATTATTATTTTTGCCTCTTTTTTTAATTGAAGTATATTAATATTGCAAGGAATCAGGGTTTCATTTCATTCCCTCCTTAATAATCTCGCCTTTGTTCTTGTTTGGCAGGTATAGGTTTAATTACTTCTGCATGCTACATAGTTATAAATTGAAATAACAAGCAATAGCTCTAGGTTCAGGTTGTCTAATCATTTACATGCTTGCACAAACAGGTACCCTTAATCAATTCTGGGTTCAAACCCTTGGCTTGAAATGCGACTCGGTTATTGTTTAGCAGTCATGGTATTATTGTTCCTTAAAGTTTCTAGTTGCGGCCCTTGATTCTTTAGTTCTGGTTGCTAGTTACTACCCTCTGTAATTAGTTTTTCATTCTTGAGATTTAGAGACTCTGGATCTGAGTATGAGGGTTTCTTCTTTTAATACGGCCACAGTCCTCTTATTATATAAGAATGTTAGTTTATTACATTTTTTGAGGAACAATACCTATGTAATTTTCTTTCAACGATATAAAATTATAGTTAACAGGATGGCTCGAGTTTTACACCCACGCCATTGAATTATATATATATATATATATATATATATATATATATATATATATATATATATATATATATATATATATATATATATATATATATATATATATATATATATCTTTTTCTGAACAAGTATGATGGTATTTTCCTGGGTTTCTTATCTGTCTTAACATATATACAAGTTTGAAAGTGATTCTCTTTAGTGCATGATTTTCTTCTGGGAATTTTCTTGAAGCTACCTGTTCGATTCTTTCATCACACAGAAATGTAAATGTTTGAGTTTCCTGTTGAATTTTCTTTATGACTAGAATATTTTCATTTTAGGCTTACATTATTTCGCCTTCTTGTATGCACTAATAGTGCACATGGATTGTAGTTTCCTTCGTATGTTTCTCAAAGGATTTTTACCTTCTATCCTTTGATTTTTAACAAAAAAAAGGGTTATCTTATTTTTATCTCTGGAAGGGTTTACAATATCCTGAAGGTTCCTTTCTACATTGTTTCCACAGTGAATTCTCTGTTACATATTATAAATTTAACTAGTATGTTAACTTTTTTTCTTATATCTCAGGATGTACTAGGAATAGCAATTTTTGAATGTGACCGGACCACTAATTGTCCATGCATTATCATAGGTTCAAAGGACAACCAGCCCAGAATCTAGTCATAGAATCTTTGTTAACAGTCCTTTTCTAGAGCGTAGTTTATTCCATTTAGTAATCTATTTTATTTTAACTAATAATTTGCACAGATAGAATTTCAAAATTTAATATCATACCCACTCAATAAAATTCCTTTCTCAGACTTTCTTTCCTGTCTATATAGTTTCCTAGTGAATTTTAGGCACATAGCAGTTATTCAACCATACTATATTTCTTAGTTTGCTCAGTTATAAAATTAAAAAGAAACTAGTATATTCTACTAACAGAAAAGAAACAAAACAGAATTCCACTCATTTGTAAACAATCCTGAATGATAAATGATTGCCTCCCTTCCGTGAGTGAGGTGATTAAATCCTCTAACTCTCCCTCGTGCTCCAAGACTGAGTCTCCGTTGAATATAGAAAATTGGAAGAGAATCTCGGGACAGTCCGGTCCAATTCTCCAATTCCAGTGGAAACAATATTCTCTGTAAGTTTTTCCCTTCAGGAATTACTTCTCAGGATAACTATCATTTCCTCAGTTTTCCCAACAGAACCCCAAAAACTCCCTGAAATCTCTTATTTATTCCAGAGCTTCTTTTGGATAACTGTTGAACTATTTTTCTATTCAACTAACTCCAAATCTTGAATTTACTTTTACTATCAGTATTTACTTATGAAACTAATTTCACAAGTAATATTTTATTCAAACACCAAAATTAATTCTTGTTCAAAATATTATGTTTTTCAAAAATAAAAATAATGCTTAACAAATCTTAAAAAAATTCTAACAATTAGTCAATAATTAAGGCAGTGGTTACATGTGGAAATCTTAATAATGGAAAAAAATTAAATCTTAAATATATTAAATTATTTTTTATATTATTTTATTTATGAAATTAATTAATTTATTATTTAATTAAATAGATTAATTACTTTTATTATTTTAATTAATTATTTAATTAATTTAAATATGATTAAAATGATTTTAATATTAATTGATTTATTTATTAACATTAATATATTGATATATTAATCAAAACTTTATTACTTAATATATAATAGTTAACCATATTAGTTAAACAAAACCAAATGTAATCACATTAAGAATTTCTCAACCCTATGTTTATTGTATTTCACTATAAGGTAATCCTTAATCAATATACATTAATTAAGTAAACAAACTAAAATATTAATAAATTGGAGCATTAAACATTATTAACTAAAGCATTTTTCAATAGGTAATTGAAACTTTTATAAAAAAATGTTTAATAACATTAAACATTAATTCAAAAATATGTAAAAAATATATATTAATATTAATTAATAATAAAGTTAATTAATTATTATATTACCATTATTATTACATTGAAATATTAATTAAATCATTAATACATAATTATTATACTTAATTATATTATTCAAATATATATAAACATGAATATATTTAGATTTGGCTAAAAATAAAAATAATAATAAGATAAATAATAATAAGATGTTACATGAATATATTTATATTTGGTTAATAATAAAAATATTAACAAGATGTTGGAATTGTACTTAAATGTTTTTAACTTTAAAACATTTTTTAAAATTTTTGACAATATATTAATTAAAACAATTATTTAAAAATGTTTAATAGCATTAATTTAAACATGTCTAAAGAAATGAATTAATATTAATTTACTAATTTATTATCATTAATATATTGATATAATGGTTGAGAAATAAAGATGGAAAAAATGCGCTTCCCTAGAGCCGAAGCCTCCCCCATGCACTCCTAGGGTTTTTGTAACCCTTCAACAGAAGCCATCAGGGCTCCTCCCCACCCTCATGGTGGCACCTCATGTCTCTCTGCGGTCCACGAATCCACCTGATACTACAAACTGATAATGGCTTCCCCAACGGGGGAGTGTGCGGTAGGCGCTCCTCCCCCTCCTGAAAACTCTCCAAGTGACATAACAAATATGACTCTGAATGATCATAACCTGCCCTCTGACTTAGCAAGCTTGCAGGAAAATATGAACACTGAGAAAAATGACAAACAAGAAACCTAGAATGTCAATACGGAGCAGAAGAAAACATCCTCCTCCATGTGCATACCGATCATAGCTGACCATCCAAAAATCGACCTACCTGGACACTGCATCAATGCAAAAATTTAGTATATGAAGGACCATGCTCTCATTGGTAAATTCATTGGCTTCTGGCCTACTGAGAAAGCTCTCCAAGGTTGGATAGCTTTGAAATGGAAACCGAAGGGGCATGTTACCCTGCATCTTGGACCAAAGGGCTTCTTCAATGCCATTTTCAACGCCATCGAGGATAGAAATCGTATCATGGATGGTGGTCCATACTTCTTCAACTTCGCAGGCCTTTATCTGAGAGACTCAGTTGAAAGGTTCAACCTAGAAAAGGAGGATTTTAACCGGGCTCCAGTCTGGATCTGAATGTATTCATTGATGCTGGAATATTGGGATGAAGATTCCTTAAAAAACATTGGAAATGGATTGGGAAAGTTCATCAAGATTCCCGAAGAAACCAAACTCAGACACTACACTGCCTATCCCAGGATCTGCATCTACACGCACCTTGCTAAAGCCGTAATAGATTCGGTAAGTCTCTTTCATGATGATTTTGAATGGGTTAAAACAATACATTACGAGCATGTGCCTTTTCGATGTAGAAAATGCCATGAGCATGGCCATATATTCAGAGATTGCCCCTTAAATCAACCTCCTAAACCTACCCATGGCATAGAAAATACTGATGCTGATGGATTCACCAAAGTTCCAAACCACAAAAAGCACTCAAGGAAACCCAATCCCACCCCCAAAGTCTCCCCAACACCCCCTACCAGCAACAGTTTCGATATCCTTGGAAATCATCCTATCCTGGAAGGGGAATCCCCTGGTCCCTTATCTGAAACCCCCAAAATGTCCTCTCCCTATCCCTCCATTATTCCTCCTCTCACCCCCATCTCCCCTCTTCCTCATTTTATTATTCAAAAGCATACCCCCCAGTCTAGCCATTCAAGAAAATAAAAATCCATTGTCCTCTGGAACTCCACCCTAATGGAAATTGACGACAAAGCACCACAAGTAGCACAGGCTGAAGGATCTAAGGCATAAATGAATCAACCTAAACAAATGGAAGAAGAACCGGAAAGTATCGACCTAGGTGATCTAGACATCTTAGCAATGGAGATGGCCTATAAAAACAAATAATATGATAAGATACCCCTAAGGCCAATCGAAAGCCTAGAACTTGTACTCTTTCGTGTTTAAAAACACAACTCACTATGCATTCAAGCAGGAAGCCCTTAGGATGGGAAAAAAACTCATAAAGGAGCCGAAGAAAATAGGGCGGAGAATATATCTACATAGAACCATCATTGTGGGAGAACTATTAGTTGAATCATGGTGATACCCCAAGCTAACCAATTTCTTCTGGCCGATTTCCCACAAATCTCAATGAAGCTTACCTCATGGAATATATGAGGGCTCAACAACCCCTCCAAGCACCGAATGATCCAGAGCATGATAAAGAAAGACAGACCAACTGTTTTCTTCATTCAAGAATCCAAATGCATCAGTACTACCCTAGACTGCATCATCACCAAGTTATAACATGGATGTACTACCATGGCGGTTGATGCGTCAGGCACCTCGGGTGGTTTGGCCATTGCATGGGATCCCCTGCTCATCTCCCTTTCCGACATTCACGCTTCTTACAATTTCATACAGGCTTATTTTCACTTGATTGACACCAACATCCATGGTCACCTCACCAATGTTTACTTCGCCCAGGTCCCTCTTCAGAAAATAGCCATACTTAAATCCCTTGAAACCCTAAACTCCACTAGGTGTCATCCTCTCTAGATCATTGGCGATGACTTCAATATGATCACTAAGCTTGAGGAAAAAAAAGGAGGCCACCCCAGCCTTGAGATGGACAGTCTTAGCTTCAAATATTTCATTCAAAGAAAATAGTTCATTGATCATGCCTTTTCTAATGGTATGCATATTTGGAACAGCAGAAGAAATGGCTCTCAACAGATCGCCTCAAGTTTGTATCGTTTCCTCATTTTAGACAATGCGATCCATCTCGGAGGAAACATTTTCACCTCCATTCTTTCTTCTGTTGGTTCTGTCATTGGCCAATCCTTTTGTAGTGGTCACATTCTGGAGCCACAAATAATTGACCGCTCCATTTTGAGAAATTCTGGCTTTCTCATCCAGACTTCAAAGAATTGGTCACCACTTTATGGAGCGGTTTCACTCCCCCTGCTGGCTCCAAAATGTATCAATTCCAATAAAAACTTATGCATGTCAAATAATCTCTCAAGAAATTGAACCATTCCACACTTGGTAACATCATTCAACATCAAAATGATGTGGAGTAGAAAATTTCCAATCTACAGTTGCGTATCATTCAAGAGGATAGATCAGAATCTTTGGCTCTCTAAGAAAAGATCCTCCTTACCAAATTGGATGAGCGAAGACTGGAAGAGGAAATACTATGGAATAAAAAATCAAGAATTCGATGGCTCGAATAAGGGGAGAAGAACACCAAATTATTTCATCGATCTACCATTTAGAGATGTATGCATAACCGTATCACCATCCTCAACAATAGTCAAGGGGATAGGCTAGAATACCATGAGGACATCGAAAAATAACTACTCAACCACTTCAAGAATATCCTACAGGAACCTACATGAGATAGGCTACCAAAAATTAGCAAGATCACTCATCACATCCCCAAGATTTTCACTGAGGAGCATAATTAAATGTTACTCAAACCGGTTTCCCTACAATAAGTTGAACAAGCTATGGCTCAACTCAAATATGGCAAAGCTCCTGATCCTGACAGTTTCACTTCCAAATTTTGCCACTTCTTCTGGGAAAGCATTAAGCTCGAATTCTCGGATTTGGTGGAAGAATATATAAGTATGCATTGGATCCTCCCTTCACCCAATGCAACCTTCCTAGCCCTCATCCCCAAAAAAGAACACTCTATCACCCCAGACAAGTACAGAATGATCATCTTATGCAATTTCATCTACAATCTAATCTCCAAGGTAATCGGCAACAGGATTAAACCCCTACTCCCTCTACTCATTTCTCCAGAATAGATAATATATGTGGAAGGTCATCAAATCATGGATGGGATCATTCTCACCCATGAAGTCACCCATTCTCTGAAGCATTTGAAGAAAGCAAGTATGCTCTTAAAAATTGACCTCCCTAAATCCTTTGACAAACTGAGATGGGATTACATCAATCAGATTATCTTGGGTTTTGGCTTAAACCCCACCTGGATTCCCGGGATCATGAGCCTCATCTATTTCCCTTTTTATTCCATTCTTGTCAATGGTGCCCCTTCCCCCCCTTTCACCCCCTCACGAGGTACTCGATAGGAGGATCCTCTTTTGCCCTTCCTCTCCGTCCTCATGGCTGAAGGTCTGGGTCGTCGCATCCAACATGTAGCCTCTTCCCACTCTCTTTGGGGTATCTCTATTCATGAAAATCATCCCATTACTTGCCAACAATTTGTTGATGATAATATGTTGTTCGGCCACCCCTCATTTCAAGAAGCCAACACCTTCAAGTCGCTTCTATATACGTTCTCTGAAGCCTCTGGAACCACCATCAGTGCAACCAAGTCTCAAATCTTGTTCTTTAACACCCATACTATCATTTAGTGAAACATTTCCAGAATCTTAGGCTTCACCATAGCCACTATATCTTCTAAATACCTCGGTGCTCCTCTCATTGATTCTGCTATCAAGCACTCCTCCTAGAAAGATCTCTTGGACAAATTGGAAGCCCTCTTGTCATTATGGACTCACAAAACCCTCAATATTGCAAGTCGATTGGTCTTGATCCAATTAGTCCTCCAATCCATGACCCTTTATCCCTTCTCAGTGTTGGCATCTCCTAAATGGGTTCTAAAAAGTATCAGAAATCTGCAATGAAATTTCCTTTGGTGAAGTTATGGATTAGATTGAAAATGGGCACTAATAAAATGGCCCGATGTGTGCACTCCAAAACTAGATGGGGGCTTGGGACTAAGGGATCCAAACCAAAAAAATGCGATCATGCATGCTCACATTTGGTGGAATTGGTTGTCCAAACCTTACACCCCCTAGGCATGGCTATGGACAGCCAAATATGCCAACAATAGGCTGCTAGAAGATCTTGTTCTTATTATTCATGAGGACTTTGAATCTGTCATTTGGAATGCGACCAAGAAACACAATGCCATCATCCAAGAGCATAGTTTCTGGGAAATTAGATCAGGAGCCTCTGCTCACTTCAGGGAGGACTCATGGCAACAGATGCCCAAATTGGCCAACCTCTTCCACAAACCAAAATGGCAAGCTCCACTACAAGCTCAAGGGAACAATCAGGTAAATTTCTTCTAAAAACCTCCTTCTATCTCTAGATATCATCAATAGCTTCGAACTTCTCAATGGCAGGAGAACTGGCAGGAGGAACTATTTGAGGATATTGAAAATGAACTAAGAAAAAGGAAAATTAGATGCATAGAATATCTAAACATTATTCGATGGGGCCACACCACTCAAGGTACATTTCCCACCTGGGAAGCTTACCATTCTCTCTTTTCTGCTACTCAGGAACCCCAGGATATGATATGGACCCAGATCTGGAGACTAGGCATGTGGCCTAAAATCTCTACCTTTCTGTGGCTACGCAATCAGGGAAGGATCCTCACTTGGGACAACCTCCTCAAGAGGGGCTTCATAGGCCATTAAAGATGTCCTAATTGTTTGCAGCATGATGAAACCATCTCACATCTTTTTGACACCTGCTCACTTTCCAACAACTTGTGGGATAATATAGCCATCCAGTGCAGAAGAACTAACAAAATCAAAGGATACATTTCTAATACAATCAGACACTGGCCAACTAACCCCTTCAATAGCAAGCTGCTCAACACCCTCTCAACCCTCCTTCCTTGGTTCCTTCTTTAGTGGGTCTAGAGGGAAAGGAACAAACACATCTTCAAAAATCAAATCACTTCTTTGGATTCTTTTTGGACTAATCTCTACAATATTAAGCTTCATGAGACTCTAGCCCTGCACCATTGGCAAGACTCAGACATTCCTAATCATCCACGAGAAATTATTATTTGGGCAAATTGGAATCTTTCCATCCCTAATCACCACAAGGATACTCGGTCTCCCTTAGGTCATCCAGATTCACCCAAATCCTGGAATCCTCCTCCTCATGGTCTAATCAAGATGAATTTTGATGGGGCCTCTACGGGAAATCCTGGTGCAGCTAGTTTTGGTGGAATATTCATAGACTGAGCAGGAATCCCCTTAGTCATCTTCTTTGGCTCTATAGGGTGGGACTCAAACAACTCTGGGGAACTGGAAAGCCTTTTGTAGGGGCTCTACCTCACTCAGGAGCATAACTTCTTCCCCCTAGAAGTGGAAGGAGACTCTCAAATTATTATTAATATTGACACTAACCTCCTCTTGGGGACTTCTTCTTCCAAGTTGTCCAACAATTGGTGTCTCGAAACAAGGTTTGATCAAATTGAGTAATGGTTTCAGACTCAGCGAGCCATCTCCTTCAACCACATTTGACGCTCAAATAACAAGGTTACGGATCTACTAGCCAACAAAGGAGTTGAGCAAGGTCTATCTCTCTTTTTTGGTCCCCTCTCCAGTATCAATGATGCTTCTTTCATACAGGAATGAACTCAAATGGTGAAAAATGAAGCTATGCCCCCAGATGTGAGTGCTTAATTAGACAAGGGATGTGGCGGCTCCTTAACTTGGTAAATGGCCTAGCCACATGGCCATGCATGGTGCCCATCCTACTGCTATTAATTCCTCTAGTGTCTCGACTCATGCCATGAATGATGTCTCTCCCTTCAGCTTTAATGCCTGTCCAGTTTACAAGCTTGCACACTACTTGATGGCGCCCCTCACCTCTATGCTATCATTCACCTCCTGTAGCCTCAGCCTCTCATCCCTCTCTTATTATTTCTCCTCTACGACATTAAAGATCTATTTACCTTGCCGCCTCTTCCCACCAGTCACCCTACTCATTCTCCCCTTGCCTACACTCCCTCCTGCTCAGGTATGCCGCGAAGGCACAAGTTGAGATGTCATCGAGGTCGTGGTAGAGGCCATTCCTCTCGCTTGCCCATCTCCATCCATGAGGATAGTTGTCCCCCTCCTCCTGAGGATAATGCATACATGTTTCAGTATGATTGCACCTTGAACCACCCTCTAGTCACTTCCACCCTCACTATTTGCTTTCAAGAAGCCCCATCCAATTCTATTGGATCTAGTTCAGGAAGGCATCTCAAGAAATATACAATTTCCCCTGCTCCCCCTCAACATTCTCTGAAGTCCGAGGCATTTCCTTCCAACTGAGAGCGCATTATTCCAACAATGAAGGCAATGGAAATGGCATTCAAGAACGTTCAGTTGATGACAAGGGGGAAGTCAGAGGCAACCCTATGCATTCTGCCACTATGCGTGAGCCCAACATGTAACATTCAAATAAATATGAGGATACGTTGGACGACTACAGGTGTCACATCAGCGAAGAGCCTCCTCCTCCGCCTCATGACAAGTAGCATGCCATGCAGCCTCAAAATCGAGAGGTTACCTCTCTTTATGTTGTTTCATATTTCAGATATCATGTTTTTTCTGAACTATGCAATAATCTCTTTGTCCTTTTTTGTTAATGCCGATTTCCCTATTCAGGGAAGCAATTTTTGAACTGGTTTCCCCATCTGGGACTGTCACATTTTTGTTTAGTTGAACTCTGCTCGGTCCGGAATTTTCTAACATAACAACTCCAGAGGCAAGCTTCGAAATGTATATTATGTGAAATTTAATACAATAGTCTTATTTAGAAAAAAAAATATTGATATAGTAGTTAAATCATTAATATATAATTAAAAACTAATAGTTCATACATAATTATAAATAGGTAATGACATTAGTCAAACATGACCACATCTAGATCAACAATATGTTTAGTGTATTTCACAATAATCAACCTTATTCAATCAAAGTAACCGTCAATTAATACAACATTAATTAATTAAATAATTAAAATAATAATTAGCATTAATATTAATTAATTAAAACATTAACATTAATTAATTTTAACTTTAATTAATTAATTTTTAACATTTCATGAAACATTGAAAACAATATAATAAAAACATTAAAATGTTTAAGAACATAAATTAAAACATTTGGAAATATATTAATTAAAAAAATTATATAAAAATGTTTAATTACAATAAACATTAATTTTTAGATTTTTAAATAAATATTTTCATATTAATTAATAGTAATATTAAGTTAATTAAAATATTTAATAAAATTAATTAAAATACTTGACAAAATATTAATTAAAATATTTATTTAAATGTCATGTCTCACTAGCACAATGACTTGAGGATCGACTTCGTTAGCAAGGTGATCAAAGATGAAACACCATGGGGGATGGTTATGTCATGTGCTAGGTGGAGGGGGTATACTAAAAAATCAAGTCAGATAAGGGCTCTCGTGGCGCATGATGGGTGCGATTCCCAAGTGACTTTGATGACTTAGATGTCCCTCGATCATGGCTCCTCAAGTCTAGAGCATCACACACACACACACACACACACACACACACAATAATAACATTAACCAATAATTTTATAATGTTTAAATAAATATATTAATATTAATTAATATTAATATAAATTTTTCAAGTCTCGCTAGCACAACCGATTGAGGATGGGCCTCGTCAGCTAGACGACATAGGACCAAACCTCACGAGGGGGTGGTTATGCTCTGTGCTAGGGGGAGGAGATATGCATACACTCCATACAGTATAAGGGCTGGTGTGGCCCAAACCGGGTGCGATCCCCGAGTGACTCTGACGACTTAGATGCCCCTGGGTTGCGACTTCTTAGGCCACAGGTCAAGTCCAGAGGATCATAGACAACTTGACAGATAGTATATATATATATATATATATATATATATAGTTATTAGAATTGGAATTGTAAACAAATGTTTCTAACATTACAATGTGACATTACAACATTTGGTCAACAATGTTTCAAAATGTTTCAAAATGTGGGTGACTCCTTGGCTATGTTTGACTGTGTTTAACAATCAACAATATTTAACTTTAGTGAGAAATAATTTCCTATTAATATTGATAATTAGTTATGTTGGGATGCTCAAATGGTAAAGAAATCTATTAAACATTGTAATGTGACAAACATTGTCACAATGCTACACATTGTAATTTATCCAAAGTCGTAATGCAACATTACTACATTAGTCAAACACATTTAATAATATAGTTGACTATTTTGGATTATGTTTGGTAATCATCACTCCTCAAGTTCAGTGAAACACTATTCCCTATTAATGGTTAATCACTGTCTCTACGACCAACCAGATAAACCATAGAAAATGACTCTATTGTGAACTATGATCAACCACGGTCAACCACGGTCAAGAATGGTTAACCATGATTAATGACTATTGAATTTGGTCAGCCATGATTAAGGTCTTTTTGGTTGAATTTGCTCAACCATGGTTAACCATGATCAACCATGATTAGCCATGGTCATTTAATGTGAACCATTGTTAATGATGAACAAGAATGTTTAACCACCATCAACAATGGTAAAGCATGATCATCCATGCATATAATGGTAAACTAATATTTCTATGGTCAACCATGATTAATCATGCTTAAATATGGTTAACCATGGTCATTGTCTTTGTGGTTAACCATGGCCAACCATGATCGACCATGATAAAAATAGTCAACCATGATCAACCATGGTCAAGCATGCTCGATCATGGTTGATTATGGTCAACCATGATCATGCATGGTTGAATATCAGTAACCATGATCAACTATGGTCAACCAAAATCAAGGTCCATATGGTTGATTATGGTCAACCATGATCATGCATGGTTGAATATCGGTAACCAGGATCAAATATGGTAAACCAAGATCGATGTCCATATGGTTGAATCTATTCAACCATGATCAACGTGGTCATCTTTGGTCAACCATGGTTAACCAATGAACATTTCATGTTCTATAGAATCCTCATCGACAACCATAGTCAACGATTGTTATAATGGTCAAACATGGTTAGCCAAGGTCTCTATGGTTGATTATGGTCATCCATTGTGAAAAATGCATATATTTGTGGTTGAATATGGTACAATTCCCTATTCATGGTTAATCCATATCTCTATAGTCAACCATGGTAAATGATGGCTAATCATGATTAAATTTAGTCAACCATGGTTAATCATGGCCAAATTTAGTCAATCATTGTTAGTCATGGCTAAATTTAGTTTACTAATCCTTTGGGTTATTAGATTTATAATATAGTATAGTCTATAATATAGTATTAAGTATAAATTATGAAGAAAATTGACTATTGTGGTTATGAGTGTGCTTAATATACACTAATAATCATGTATCAAACACATTTACTAATGTGGGTGTTGTAACGTTTATAACATTTGGGTCTATAATATTTGGGGTTTATAAGATGAGGGTTTGTAATATTTGGGTATAATATTAAGGTTTATATTATTTGGTTTAATAATAAGACTTATAATATTGGTTTTAATATTAGATTTTATAACATTGAGTGTTTAATATATATAGGGCTTATAATATTTGGTTTTAATATTATGATTTACATTATGGCGTAATATGTTGGGTTATACTATAGATTATAATATATAGAGTTTATAATTAAGGTTTAATATCGGGTTTATAATATTTGGGTTTAATATTAAGGTTTATAATATTGTGTTTAATACATAAAGTTTATAACATTGGGGATTATAATATTTTGGTTCATAATATTGATTCTTAAGTTTTATTGATCTCTTGTGTTTTTAATGTTGGTGCCTTGGCCTTATTGATCCTTGAGGTATTTAATATTTATCCCTTGGGTTCACGAGTTCCTTTGGTTTGTAATATTAAACCCTTGGGTTTATTAGTTCTTTTGGTTTATAATATTAACAACCTCTTGGATTTATTAATCTCTTGAGTTTAAAATATTAAATCTTGTGGCTTATTAATATCTCAAGTTTAAAATATTAATTATCATGCTTTATTAATTTCTTGGTTTATAATATTAATATTTATCTCTTGGGTTCACCGATTTCTTTTTTTTTTATAATATTAAACCGTTGGGTTTATTAGTTCTTTTGGTTTATAATATTAATAACCCCTTCGGTTTATTAATATCTTGAGTTTAAATTATTAATTCTTAGGGTTTATTAATCCCTTGAGTTTTCAAATTATTTGGGTTGGTAATATTAGGCGTTAAATATTAGTCATACACTTTAATATTAATGCATGGTCCAATGTCACATTATGAAAAACAGTGTCTCAATATGAAAATCAACCATGGGCTACCATTGTTAATAATAGTTAGTCGTATTCAATCAAGGTCTTCCATGGTCGAATGTCACATTGTGACAAAGATTGTCTCAATATGAAAATCAACCATGGCAAACCATGGTCATTATTCGTCTAATGTCGCATTGTGACAACAATTGTCTCATTGTTTAAATCAAGCTTACTCAACCATGTTTATTTTACAGTTCAAGTATTTATCTAAAGGTTTTTGTATACTTGAGGTTTATAATATTAATCTATTAGATTTAATATTATTCCCTTGAGTTTATAATATTAATAATCATGTGAGTTTATCAAACCTTTTTGTTTAAGATATTGATTTGTATGCTTTATTAATCTCTTATGTTTTTCATCTTGATCCCTTCACCTTATTGATCTCTTAGTTTTCTAATATTTATCCCTTAGGTTCACCATTTCCTTAGGTTTATTAGTTCTTTTCGTTTATAATATTAAACAACCATCGCGTCTTAAAATCTCTCGAGTTTAAAATATTAATTCTTAAGGTTTATTAATTTCTTAGGTTTTTTAGTTAAAAATATTAATTCTTGGGCTTTATTAATGTCTTGTGTTTTTAATATTGATCCCATGGCCTTATTGATCTCTTAGGTCTTTAATATTTATCCCTTGGGTTCACCAATTCCTTTGGTTTGTAATATCAAACCCTTGGTGTTATTAGCTCTTTTTTTAATAATATTAATAACTCCTTGGTTTTATTAGCGTCTTGAGTTTAAAATATTAATTATTAAGGTTTTTTTAATCTCTTTAGTTTAAAATATTAATTTTTAGGGTTTATTAATTTCTTAGTTTATAATATTAGTATTTATCCCTTGGGTTCAATAATCACTTTGGTTTATAATATTAAATCCTTGGGTTTATTACTTCTGTTGGTTTATAATATTACTAATGTCTTAGGTTTATTAATCTATTTAATTTAAAATATTAATTATTAGGTTTCACTAATTTCCTAGGTGTTTGAGTTTAAATTTTTTATTCTTAGGGTTTATTAATCTTTTATGTTTTTAATATTGATCCCTTGGCCTTATTGACCTCGTAGGTTTTTAATATTTATCCCCTAGGTCCACTCATTCCTTTGGTTTATAATATTAAACCTTTGCGTTTATTAGTTCTTTTGGTTTATAATATTAATATTACAGGGAAAATTTTAAGAATGGATGTTTATATTAAAGTTTAGAAACCTTGGCGAATCCTACTAGTCCCTAATACCGAAATTTTAAAATGTTCGATCAGAATTTTGTAAAAAAATTTAGATTTCAAATTATTTTATATTAGACAATATATAATATTGGCAATTTTTTGAGGTAAAATAATTTTACACTATAAAATTTGGGCGAATTTATTTTTAGAAAAATGGAAATTGGAAATTTTTTTTTTTTGAAAAAACATGGAATATTAACCCACCTGCAAATATTAGCCCCTAAAATTTTCCCTGATTAATAATCCCTTGGGTTTATTAATATTTTAAGTTTTAATATTATGATTTACATTATGGCGTAATATTTTGCGTTATAATTTAAATTCTAATATATATGGTTTATAATTAGGGTTTAATATTGGGTTTATAATATTTGGGTTTAATATTAGGGTTTATAATATTTTGTTTAATATTTAAAGTTTATAACATTGGAGATTATAATATTTTGGATCATAATATTGATTATTAGGGTTTATAGATCTCTTGTGTTTTTAATATTGATCCCCTCACCTTATTAATCCCTTAGTTAATATTTATCCCTTGGGTTCACCAATTCCTTTGGTTTGTAATATTAAACCCTTCGGTTTATTAGTTCTTTTGGTTTAAAATATTAGTAACCCCTTGGTTTTATTAATCTCTTGAGTTTAAAATATTAATTCTTAGGGTTTATTAATCTCTTGAGTTTAAGATATTAATTGTTATGCTTTATTAATTTCTTGGTTTATAATATTAATATTTATCCTTTGGGTTCCCCAATTCCTTTGGTTTATTATATTAAACCCTTAGATTTATTAGTTCTTTTGGTTTATCATATTAATAGTCCCTTCGGTTTATTAATCTATTCAGTTTAAATTATTAGTTCTTAGGGTTTATTCATTTCTTAGGTTTTGAGTTTAAGATATTAATTATTAGGGTTTATTAATCCCTTCATTATTCTAATTCTTTGATTTGATAATATTAGGCATTAAATATTAGTCATAAACTTTAATATTAATGCATGGTCCAATGTCACATTAAAAAAAACATTGTCTCAATATGAAAATCAACCATGGGCTATCATTTTTAATCATAGTTAGTCGTAGTCAATCAAGGTCTTCCATGGTCGAATGTCACATTGTGAAAAATATTGTCTCAATATGAAAATCAACCATGGAAAACCATTGTCATTCTTCGTCCAACGTCGCATTATGACAAAAATTGTCTCAATGTTTAAGTGAAGCATGCTCAACCATGTTTATTTTATGGTTTATAGTATTTATCTATAGCTTTTTATATACTTGAGATTTATATTATTAATCTCTTAGATTTGATATTATTCCCTTATGTTTATAATATTAATAATCATGTGATTTTATCAAACCTTTTTGTTTAAGATATTGATTTGTAGGGTTTATTAATCTCTTATGTTTTTCATATTGATCCCTTCACCTTATTGATCCCTTAGGTTTTTAATATTTATCCCTTGGGTTTACCAATTCCTTGGGTTTATAATATAAAACCCTTTGGTTTATTAGTTCTTTTCGTTTATAATATTAAATCACCCTTGAGTCTTACAATCCCTTCAGTTAAAAATATTAATTCTTAGGGTTTATTAATTTCTTAGGCTTTTGAGTTAAAAATATTAATCCTTAGGGTTTTTTAATCTCTTGTGTTTTTAATATTGATCCCTTGGCCTTATTGAGCCCTTAGGTCTTTAATATTTGTCCCCTGGGTTCACCAATTCCTTTAGTTTGTAATATCAAACCTTTCGATTTATTAATTATTTTTCTTTATAATATTAATAACCCCTTTTGTTTATTAATCTTTTGAGTTTAAAATATTGATTATTATGATTTATTAATATCCTAGGTTTTTTAGTTTAAAGTAATAATTCTTAGGGTTTATTAATTTCTTGTCTTTTTAATATTGGTCCCTTGGCCTTATTGATCTCTTGGGTTTCTTATTTCCTTGGTTTTTAATATCAATCCATTGGTTTTATTAATTTCTTGGTTTATAATATTAATATTTATACCTTAGGTTCACCAATTACTTTAGTTTATAATATTAAACCTTTGGGTTTATGACCTCCTTTGATTTAAAATATTAATAATGTCCTAGGTTTATTAATCTATTTAATTAAAAATATTAATTATTAGGGTTTATTAATTTCTTAGGTTTTTTCATTTAAAAACCTTATTCTTAGGGTTTATTAATCTTTTGTGTTTTTAATATTGATTCCTTGGCCTTATTGATCCCGTGGGATTTTAATATTTATACCATGGGTTCACTGATTCCTTTGGTTTATAATACTAAACCCTTGCATTTATTGGTTTTTTTGGTTTATAATATTGATAATCCCTTGAGTTTATTAATCTTTTGAGTTTAAAATATTGATTATTATGGTTTATTAATATCCTAGGTTTTTGAGTTGAAATATTAATTCTTAGAGTTTATTAATTTCATGTATTTTTAATATTAATCCCTTGGCCTTATTGATCCCTTGGGTTTATTATTTCCTTTTCTTTTAAATATCAATCCACTGGGTTTATCAATCCTTTAGTTTTTTAATTCCTTGGGTTTATAATATTAACAATCCCTAAAGTGGATTGTTCTCTTTCGTTTATAATATTAATAATCATGTGAGTTTATCATTCATTTTTATTTAAAATATTAATTCCTAGGTTTTATAAATATCTTTTATTTTTAATATGGATTCCTTAGGCTTCTTGGTCTCTTAGATTTTTAATATTTTTCTTTTGGGTTCACAAATTCCTTGGGTTTATAATATTAGACCATTGGGCTTATTAGTTCTTTTGGATTATAATATGAATAATCATTTTTTATAGTGGTAAGAGATATATACTTATTATAAATAGTAATAAAATACTAGTATTATGTTATATTTTAATTCTAGTATAGTTTGAGCTATAACTAGTAATGTATTGAAAAAAATTAATAAAATTTTATTATTATATATATTTTATTATCAAATAATAAAATAATATATATATATATATATATATATATATATATATATATATATATATATTATTAATATATTACAATTAGATATATAAAATATATTGGTAATTATATTTATAAATATATAATGATTATTTTGATAAAATACATGTGGTGGGTGGTGGATATAGGCCTACTGGTGTATATCAAACACATTGGTGAATGTGGTTGTAAATCTATACCAATGTGTTTGTAAATCTATTTCATATGCGCCACATATATTAACCACATTGGTAAATGTGATTGTGCTAGTTCTTAGGTATAGCGAATCATATTTATAAAAAAAAAACATTTTTGTTTGTCTAATGGTGAAGGATTAAGTACTTCCCTATTCCTGAGAATAATTCCGCAATTCCTCACTTCGGAATAACAAGTAGATGTTATTTATAGACATAGTTCCATTAAAAGTTTTAATATTGGCTGGAATATGGTGATTTTTTTTTGGCATAGTCTAACTTATACATGAAATGACCTCTTTCACGACATTTTTTTCTGATTAATTTTAACCTATATATATATATATATATATATATATATATATATATATATATATATATTTGAAAGGTTCATAGTACTTTTCATTTTTCTCTTTTTTTTCACTCCATTTACATCAACATGTCTAGATACATCACCTCGATAGGCGAAGAGAATTGAACCTATGATAAGTGCTATAACAGCCTACTCATCACGGTTTAACCAAATATTTTTAAAAACTTGAGTTTAATTTGTTTAATTTGTAGAATTTAAGTGTCTCAAATGGTTCTTGAGAGCATTGAATTTATTAATCCATTCAAAAATTCATTTTAAACAACAACAAAAACACAATTTTTTGAAATTGTTTTGCTAGATTCCCTTAAACAAATTTGTTTAGTCTATAAGTTAGACTATGCATTTTTTTTGTGCCACATCTTAAATTTTGTTGTTTAAAATGGGGTTTTGACTACATATATGGATTCAAAGCCTTGAAAAGCTTTTGGAGAATAATTTTGGAGAGTTTATAACTCAAATTTGTGATAACAAGAAATCTTTACCATATTCCAAACAATTCAAACCAAAAAATGGTGTTGTCTAGATAGCCAATCTCTCTCGAATAAGACTATGTTTTTTCCATAAAATATGACTATAAGAATGCTTGAATCCTGTTTTTTTTTTAATTGTTGAAATAGATTAATCACCATAAAAAAAATCTTTAAAAACCCAAAATATTAAATTTTAACTAGGAACCAAAATTTCTGAAAATTATTTATTATTTTAATAAAATCATTGCAAAACTTCTATTATTTAATTTAAAAGCTTATTACACTATGCCCCTTAAAATATGTAAAAAACCCCTCCAAAATATAAAATTGTCACTGGCCATCAAGGATTCCGTACTTCCTAATAAACACAATACTGATGCTTTTCAAAGACATGTTCTCCGCTTTTCCATTTCCATTGCCTTTCCACATTTCTACGTGTTTCTTCATCCACACTTCTGTTGCAATGGTCCATATTTCACACAGGATAGCATGCATGCGTTTTAGCTATTTAGATCTACGGATTTTAGTAATTACATTATTATCAGTAACTCTCTTTTCTTCAATTAAATATCTTAATTATAATAATTTACTATAAATATTTTAATCATAACAATTTACTATAAACTTAGCATACAATTAAAAAATAAGTTTATAATGTGCTTAAATACCAATTTAATGAGTAAGAATTATTTATTTGTGAGATTAAAAATCATGGAATGTTTATTTGATGTTATGAGCCTTGAGTCAAGCTCTTTCTAATTTAAGAATTTAACTATTTTGAAAACTTTAATTGAAATTATCTATTATTGTAAAGGTTTTATGTAAACAAGTACACATGTTTATTTAGAAATTTAACAAATACAAATAAATATTATTATTTTAAAACATTTCATAATATTTTAAATTAAGATGATTTCAAGTCTAATATACTAATAATTTTTTCAACTATAAATAAAAACTTAAAATATAAAAATTAGATTGACATGTTTGAGAAATACAATTCGGCACATTTCATAGATTTTACTATATAATGTAATTGCATTTGGATGCTTCAAAGTTCCATCCGGTATCTCCCATTTATTCCCATAGGCTTTACTCACATTAAAAACTGAGAAGCTGAATATAAATGATTTCTTTTGTGCTACTATAATATTTTTGGCATTTTGCTTAAGAAAAAAATTAATATACTTATACAAGATTAAAATTTGAAAGTTTAAACCTCCACAATTTCTCATGGTTTAATATAATGTAGATGATACAACATTACACTAGCAAAAGAAGGGAAGACTAAGTCCCTCCTCTTCACCTAGTGCTCTAATCCTCTAGGTGTCACACAAAATTTGTATGCTAAAGAAGATGAAATGGAACTAAAACGAAAGTCACAAATAGAATAAAAAATAACCTTCGAAAGTAAAAATAAAATAAAATAATGTGTAAATAAAATGAAATTGTTGATTAAAAGCAATAGAATAGGAAAATAAATTTCCAATGCATGTACTAATATGGGGATATCTCAAAGAACTAATATGAGGAAATCTGAAAAATAAATTAATTAGACTTACCATGGGAATTATTGGTGTCAATTCTTAGTTATTTTATGTCCAATTCATTACTCTAAATTCACAAAGGGAATGTTCTATTACATGTTACAAATCACATCACAGATTTATAGTTCTTGTGAGATCTAATTGATTCCAAAACATCAATATTTCTGGTTGAGAAATTATCTCAATAATTGAACCAAATCTACCTACTATAGTAAGTGTTAGTTTCAAGTCCCCTTTTAATGCTCACATTATTACATAAATCATAAATTAAAATATAAATAATATATATTACAACAATAGAACGGGTCTCTATCTCATTGGTCTTCATCAACACTGGCGTCCACTCTCAAATATTTACGGACATCACTCTTTCTTCTTCCACTTCTTTGAGCTGTCACTTGAACTCCATTTAAACATGCTTGTCTTGGACCATCATTGATGAACTTTTCAAGATCGACAATATTAACAACTTGGCTCATTGGGGCTTCCGCGATCTGAGTTGTCAAGTAATGAACCATCCTATGGACCAATCACCATCTCTCAAATATTTTCTTTAGGCTATCCATCAATTGCTAGGCAAACGATATGGATACTAAATGCGTTGAAAATTTGTTCAAACAACTTGACCTGTTTCACACACATGGATCTCATCTTGTAGCTTGTAGTCATTGTTCAGGGGTTTCCAAGCACCAAGAACAACAAACCATAGAAAATATAAACAAAACCAAAATAATGATATGTTCAAGGGTTTTCGAGTACCAAGAACAACTAATTCAAATTATGATACATTGTTTATTAATTGGTTCTGCACCAAATATAACTTACAACATACATCACTCATAGCTTAAAAGAGTCTAAGAGGATCTCCATTAAACCCATCTTCACTACCATAAATTATAATCTAAGAAGTCCTCAAAGTTTTCTTCATGCAAGTGTTCAATAGTACATATGTTAGCATATTCTTTTAGTTTCCCATTTAAAATATCTTTAGGATAAGACTTACAATTCAATGTTGTGTGTCCATATATCTTCCAATAAAAACAATTGATTGAGTTCTTGTTTGTATTGACCCCGCCCTTTGAAAATAGTACCATTTCAGGTTGTGAGTTGTCTTTTGCATCACCTATTTTTATTTTCTTTTCTTCTTCTAAAAGAGTTGCTACCATCTCATTTAATGATTGGGAAGAAAATAAACTCAAGATAAAATAACATGATTATAATGAGAAGCTAAACTGTTTAGTAGAATAGCCTTAGCATATTCATCTTCTATTCCAGTTTCCCCCAAGTGTCTTATCAGTTATTTTAAATCATTTATATATGTAGAAAATTAAATTTGAATAACTGTAATTTCAAAGTGAATTTTTCATTCACATTATTGTCCCCAAATATTTTGCTTTGAAAGATTTTTCTAGATCTATAAGATGAAGTTGTGAGTGTGACAACTAGAGGCTCTCTTCCCTTCTACACCAATAAACTAATTATTTTAAATTTTAAGATGTTGGTTCTTATCTTTTTACTAAACCCCACAATTTTTTATGCATTAAATTCATTTAAACTTTTAACTTCCAAATGTAAAAGTTTGACCCGTTAAATTTCTCAACCAATATTTTCTCCATATTTAAAAAAACAATGAAAAATTACTCTATAATTCGTAGATTCTAATGCTACCCTAGCCCGCAGTGTAAAAGAACTGCGCTAGCCGACAGTCATAAGTGTCACAGCTCTTATGATTGGTCTGGAAGCTACTTCTCTTCTCGAACAGTACTATAAACTATCTCGCTCACATTCCTGTACACGCAATAACAGGTCACTAGGTTAAAACTTCCAGCACGGTATATCAGATTCCACCTCGCATGAAAAAAGCTTTCAATAAAATTCCGAACAACATTGCAAATAATGCATCGGCTCTATCGAGAAGCTCCGCTACTTGAATATTTTGTGGCCCTCTGTGGTAGACAAATCACCATGGGAATACCATAACCCACAGTGACTCCCACACAGTCCTCGATATATATAAAAATACTATCTGCAAATAGCATCCCAAGAAACAGGCTGAATATCCATTAATAAAAAAATGAAGTCTTCTAAAACTTCTCTTTGAATCGTCCCAATTACATTTTCTACTAAACTGCAATATGCATCTGACATATCGGAGCATCAGGACCAAGATAATTGTCCTAATTTCATTTCCTACCAAGAACTCTGCAATACACATCTGACGAATCGAAGTATCAGGTGCGCTCAGCACTTTCACAACCAGATTTTTCCCAGATTACTCGATCGAACGTAGTGATGGTGAAGGGCTCTCTCGAGCATCAATTAGCAGTGACTAGTATAAATTGATTAAATTAAGTATTGTAATACAGACTCGGAGTTTATGACACTGTGGTTCTGGTACGTGGTTCTGGTGTGGTTGACACCTTCCCACACGTGAACACTCGACTCAATGGGAAATCCTGAGAAAATAAATGTATCGTCCTTTACTAGCCATGTAGTGGTGTAGAGCAAGTGAGTCGTGCGAACGGGTCGCGAAGGTGGGCGCTCAATGGATAGAATTCAGACAGCAATTCACAACCTCTCACATTTTCTTGGGCCCTTCTGTGAGGAGTAAACCCAGAGCTACCATTTATGATAGCAAGTAGAAAAATAAGTGATCCATACACAAAGGAAAAGTTCTATTACACACTACACATTACATGGATATATTACATATTTATGGTGTTGGTAAGATCTAACTAATTTCAAATATTTATGGTGTTAGTAAGATCTAACTAATTTCAAAACAAGAAAATTGATGGTTGAGAATTTATTTCAACAACTCAACCAAATCAACCTAATATAGTAAGCGTTAGTTTCAAGTGTCTCTTGTTATCTGGACAAATGTTTATTGAGAGCATATGAAACACTCACCTTCCTGTGACCTCCCCTAACTCTATCTAATGCCAATACTCTAATTGTGGGTCTTGATAGCATGTGGAGTTAGAATCTATTAGTGAAATTACTATAACCCATACATTCTTTGGGCTTTTCAATTGTGATTGCAAATGCCATGTTTAGTTATTAAAAATCCTACCTTTAGTTATGAGTAAATAAATTATATTTAATTATGTCTTCTAAGTCTAGAACTAACGTTCTATTAACCTAAGTGTGTAAAATAATGTTAAAAACATCTAAACACATGGAAAAATGAGAGATAATTTAAGTAACTCAATTTATTATTATTCAAACAATCAGATTAAAAACCCATAACAATATGTAATAGTATTCAAAAACATATAAAATGAAGAGAGGCTTCATAGCAGCTAGTCCTTGCCTTCAGCTTTATAGTAGCCACAACTTTATAGTAGCTATCTTAAGTTTAAGTATGTCTCCTACAAGGCTAGGACCATTTCTTGAAAAGCTTGAATCAAACCTAGAAATTATATCCGGTGTCGTCCATACCAGAGTTCGTATTGGTGCTCTTATTGCATTAATGAACGTTGGTTTTAATGGTATTGCTGGGAGGTCCGTCTCATGCACTCCTACGAAATGAGGAACTCCATTTCTTAGGGATGGAATAAAGGAAGGAATTTAGCTCCCTTGCTTTATTTTACTTCCTTTCTTGAACTTCCAGTGCTTATTTCTTCGCTTCTAGTATGAATGATCTAAACAAGTTAGCCATGGAAAATGTTGTAAGGTTACTAATTGCATCTGGATTGATCATATGTAACTTGAAACTTAATAAAATCCAGGTTTTTTCTTTATAAATTTAGCAAATGAAGGTTAGGAGCAGTACAATTAACTTACATATTATCAAGAGAGATAAATTCATGACAGCCAACCTCCCCTTGTCACGAAGCACTCTTCAGAAAGGAAAATGATTTGGATCCATAGGTTTCATTGTTGGTACAATCATTAGCACATAAATTTAACATTTTCAGATTTATTTCATTCTAATCAATCACACAGTTACACAAACATGTATACGAATACATGCATACATGTACAACACGACTCATTCTTTTTTGACCGTGTTAACTTGAAAAGGGCCTACCTAATGTGCAAACAAAATCCCTAATTTTTTCACGAGGGGAGGTGAAGCCAAATATTGGCCATCATTTGCTTCATGAACATTTATAGTGGATTTTTTTTTATTATTATCGATTCTATAGTCCCCATTTTCTCCCAAGCAACAAGCCCTAGCTTGACACAATGAAGGTAAGATGCATGCACTTTAGCAAAAAAATTTAACCAGTGAATCAAGCAAGGAGAGGGAGATCTAAGCTCACCATTAAGATGCAATAATTCTAGATGTCTATGAATTGCAGATTGCAGCTACCCAAAATAAAATATGCACAATTTTTGTTTTCCATGGAAGATAATTAAGGTGTCAAAGCTACCCAAAAATGAAAATAAAAAATTGAAAAAAATTACACTCCCGAATAGAGAACAACATAATAATATCAATAGATTTGTTGATCATAGAATTTGGTTATAGTTTTTCATTACAAAATTAAATGCATATAAATGTAACATGTTTAGGAAAAACCTTCCTTGCTCCTTAAATAAAAAAAAATATATATATATCTAGATTAGATGGATTTAAACGCAACATTCATGAATATAGGAAAACATAACAGAGAAATATGTGGCTAGGTTATAACCAGGTGAAATCATCACTTCCATCACCATGCACTGATAGATGATGCCAAAAAAAAATCAATTATGCACAACTAGGACAAATAAGCATGGGGACTCTACCAATGGTAAAGATTCACATAGATTTTTCTAGGTGCTTTGCTTTCTCCAAATGGAAAGGTATATGATTCACTAGTTGTGGATTTTAGGCCTATAAAAGAACTTAAATAGGTCGATCAGGTTTGGACATATTGTTGGATAATCCGGTATGCGCTAGTGCTCTCTCGAGAACATACACGAAAAATAGAGAAGCAATGTATGTGGAAATGAAAATTCACACACAGACAGACAAAGAGAAAACACAAAAGAGGAACTAAATTCTTATTTTCATTCATCTCACTAAACATATGAAAATTACATTTCTTTAATACAAAATGGTGGAGCCTATAACTTAATGCTAAATCAATGATGGATCAGACAATTAACAACCAATCACCCTTCAGTGCTGTTCTATTGTTTTCTACACGAAACAACATACACAACACAAAAAAGTAGACTTGAAATTTTATGGGTTGCGGCTTTGAAACCACATCACATCCGCGCCCTTCATCGGAAATCACATTTTGGCGATTTTAATATTTAACTGGGTGCGATACAGGAAAACATAAAAACTTGCGATTGCAATGTACGATGGCGCTCATCACATTAGAACATAAAAATTTTAACTTGCAAAGCGCTATCCTTTAAACTTTGCGATATGAAATTGCAATCTCATCGAATCTTAAACATAATAACTTGGGGGTGCTTATGTGTGCTAACCTCTAGAGCTTGCGACATGCGATTGCGAACACATCACAACATAAAAAACATAACTTACGGGTGCTTAAAGGTAAGTCCTAAAAAATGCCAAGTGCGAAATTGTGGGCGCTAAAAAGGTAAGTTGGAAAATGTGTGAAGTGAAAAATGTGGACGCATTAAAGGGTGAATGGTAAATATTTTGAAGTGCGATATTTATGATATACGATCTATGATGATGATGTCGCATCGCAACATCGCAAATTTTTGTGCGGGGCTTAAACGGTAAATGTTAAATCATGTGAAGTCTAGTATGCGATGCGCTAAACCACGGGAAATTCGAAATGGTGGAAAGTTAAGGAAAGGGGAAATACAAAGGTTTGTGGGCAGATTTGTTAATGCGGCAAGGTTGATAGGTCCCACTGATATTTTATCAGTGGAAACTTAACTTTCGGCGAAGGCTTAAGAGTTAGACCTTAAAACTTGCGGGTTGTGAACTGTGGCAAAAGGTAAGTGAATGTGATAGGTAAGAAATTAAATGCAAAGTAAGGCTCGCGTACTCTGTTTTCTGATTTTGCATGAAACGCCTACGGATTTGAAACTTAGGTTGTGTCCTTCCCTACAAAAAAATTCAATTCAAGTGTAGGTTTCTGCTAGTCTTATTCATGGCGGTGGTTAGGAGTATTTCCAACACTCACCCTTAATCAGAACTATCGCCATCAATCATTCCCATAAATTTTCTAAGGTAAACAAAACTTTTTTTTTCCCAATGGATTTGTGAGGATATCTGCAAATTTTTCCTCTGACATACAATGCTACAACACAATTTCACCATTGTTAACTAATTCCCTTATGAAATGGCATTTGGCATCAATATGCTTTATTCTCTTATGGAAAACAAAATTCTTTAACAATGAAATTGCTGAGTTGTTATCACAGAAAATTGTGGTTCCTTTTTCTTGTTCATGACATATATCCTTCAACATCCTTCTCATACAAACTGCTTGGAATGTTGCTGTTGGTGGTGCTACATATTCAACTTTTGTTGTTGATAATGAAACTATTAGCTGCTTCTTGGAAGCACATGAAATGGCTCCCGATCCCAAATGAAAAACATACCCTGATGTGCTCTTTTTTTCATCAACACTTCCAGCCCAATCACTGTCAGTGTAACCAATCAGCTTAAAATCATCAGTTTTGGAGTATAGAACACCATACTTCTTTGTTCCATTTACTTACCTCAATATTCTCTTGGCTAATTTCAAATGTGTCTCCTTGGGTGTCTCCATGAATATGGATATCAAACTTACTGCATACACTATATCAGACCTAGTTGCAGTCAAATACATTAGAATGCCAACCATCATTTTGTAAAATGTCGGATTGACATTCTTTCTACAATATTCCTTGCTCAATTTCAACCCCATGATAGTTGGAGTTGATGATGGCTGGATGTATTGCATATTAAACCCTTTTAAAATCTATGCAACATAATTTTCATGGCAGATAAAAATTCCCTTTTTTGTTTGTTTTAATTCTGTGCCCAAAAAATATTTTAAAAAATCCAATTCAATCATTTCAAACTCACTTTTCATGATTGCTTTGAAATAAAAAATGAGAGAAACATCATTGCCTGTAAAAATCAAATCATGTACATACAAAACAATAATAAGAATTTTATCATCATTTTCTTTGATGTAGAGTGTGGGTTCACCATCACACTTCTCGAACCCATTGTCCATCAGGCAAGCATCGATCCTACTATACCATACTCGTGGTGCTTGGTTCAGCCCATAAAGATATTTCTGTAGCTTACACACCTTGTGTTCTTGGCCTTCTATTTCATAGCCAAGAGGTTGTTCAACATACACCTCCTCTTTCAGCACTCCAGTCAAGAATGTTGACTTCACATCCATTTGATAAAAATTCCATTTTTGTTGTGATGTTATAGAAAACATTGTCTGCATTATTTCCATCCTTGCAACTGGTGCAAAGGTTTCCTCACAGTATCTTCCTTGTTGCTGCTTGTAGCCTTTGACAACTAGCCCTGCTTTGTGCCTTTCTATATTTCCTTCAATGTTGTTCTTGGTCTTATAGACCCATTTCACTCCAATAACTTATTTTCCTTGTGGGAGGTCCACTAAATCCCATGTGTCATTTCTTTCTATTGCTCCTATCTCTTCATTCATAGCTTCAATCCACTTCTCTTCTTTGACTGCATCATCAAAATGGATTGGGTCATCAACATGAAAAAATAATTCAAATAAAGAATTCAGACCAGCACTATTATCAACTTCTTCTTGTTCATAAATTTCACTTAAATTTCTGAATCTTGGTCTTCTTGTATTTGCTGAAGATGTGCAATTTCACTTGAACTCAAGGCAGTTGGTGATCCCTGTGGTGTGCTTGGAGAAGCACTTCCTTGGATTCTCAATGTTGTTCTATTTATTGCTCGAGGTGTGCTCTATTGAGCTTGTGTAGATGGAGGAGGATACACCCTTGAGGAGTTGCTTATTGCAGTCCATTCCTCTTTCTTTTCATGAGACATACATGTCTTCGCATTTATTGTTTGATCTAAACTTCCATCCCAAGCTTCTTCTTCTATGAATTGAACCTCTATATTGATTATTACTTTCTTGGTTGATGGATTATAGAGCTTGTAAGCCTTGGATTCATCACTGTATCCAAGAAATATACATTTCTCCCCCTTGCTGTCCAAATTATTCCTTAACTGATCAGAGACATGTGTATATGCCACACATCCAAACACTCTCATGTGAGTGACAAATTTCTTTGTTCCACTCCATGCTGCTTATGGAACACTGGTCATCACACTTTTGGTTGGAAATCTATTAATAATATAAGCTACACAAGAGATAACTTCTACCTAATACTCATTTGGAAAATGTTTTTCCTTCAACAAACTTATTATCGTGTCCATGATGGTCCTATTATTTCTTTCTGATACAACATTTTGCTGAGGTAAATACCTTGTAGTAAACTTCTTGTGAATTCCATGCTCCCTGCAGAAATGTAGGAGTTCTTTGGAGATATATTCTCCACCTCTATCAGTTCTAAACACTTTTATGTGGTTTCCACTTTGCTTCTCAACAAGAGCTTTGTAGTGGTAGAGCTATTCAAGCACTTCACTTTTATGTTTTAGGAAATAGAACCATGTATTCCTTGTGTAATCATCTATAAATGTCAAAATATAATGGTTGAGACCTAATGATGGTGTTTGCATTGGTCCACATAAATCTGAGTGGACAATATCCAAAGGTTCCTTTTCCCTTATAATATTTCCTGCTGGAAATGATTCTCTGTGTTTTTTGCCCAAGATGCAACCTTCACATAGGCTGTCTCGTTTCTCTATGATTAGTAATCCCTTTACCATGCCTTTTCTATGAAACAAGTTCAAACCTTCGAAATTGAGATGACCAAATCTCAAATGCCATAACTAGTTCTCATATTTCAAGTTTGATCTCATATTGAGAGGAAACATTCTATTGCTTGTCATATGCACTTTGGTAATGAGCTGTCTACTTCGAGGTTTATCCATGATTGTGCACACATCATATTTAAAAAACATATTTTATCCCTTTTTCACGAGATGTCCAATGCTTAGAAGGTTACATTTCAGACCAGGGACATAATATACATCTGGCATGAAATTCTTCTCTCCCTTATTTTTAAGTGTGTTCAGTTTTCCTTTCCCCATGACTGAGACCTTGCTATCAGTCCCCAATGTTACTTCATATTTTACGCTTTCATCTATATTGGAAAACATTGTCATGTTTCCAGTCATATGGTCACCACACCCTGAATCTAGGAACCATATATCTTCTAGTTTTTCTTGTGCTACATTACAAGCTAAAAAAATATCTTCATGATTCTGATTTTATTTTGTAAAATTTACACTAGGTTTACTACCCATGTCATTTTTTTTCATTCTAAATTCATTTTCATAATGACCATACTTTTTTCAATAATGACATGGGACATGAGATTTATCATACCTTTGTCCTTGTGCTTGTTTCTAGATTGAGCCTTGGCTTGGATTCTGATTGCTACCCCTTCCACTTGTGCTTGCAGGGTTTCTTCTTCCACCTCTGTGTGGGCTTCTTCCTCTTCCTCGGTACTTTTATCTTCCTTGACCCCTACCTTGACTGAAAGACATTTTTGTATTAAATGTGTGCTCCAATGAGGAGTTTTTTTCTCTGTTCAGTATTTTCTCATGAGACATCAGTGATGCATGGAGCTCATCCACTGAAAACTATGAGAGATCCTTTGTATCTTCTATGGCCATAACTATGGCATCAAACCTTGATGGTAGACTTCTTAAGACTTTCTCAACTATTCTCTTTTCTTCAAGTGTCTCTCCATGAGACCTGATTTAGGTAACCAACCCAATCATATGTGTAAATAATGAGTCTGTATTATCAGACTATTTCATAAAAAGAGTTTAAAAATGTCTTCTCAGCTTTTGAAGTTTTTCTATCTTCACCTTTTCCATGCCTTGATAAGCTGTCTGGAGGGTATCCCATGCCTCCCTGGAATTCTTTGCTGCTGCAACCCTTGGGAAAATACTCTCATGTACTACTTGGAAAATATATAAGAGGGATTTGGAATCCTTCTTCTTAGTGTCTCTAACGAAAACTCTTTCTTCTTGTGTCAAAGCATTATATGATGTTGCTTCAACTGGTTCTTGGAAACCATTTTCCACGAGCTCCCAAATATATTGTGAAGAAAATAGCGCCTTCATTGTAATGGCCCAAAAATCATAATTCTTACCACTAAACTATGGTAGTTGAGGATTAGTCAGGGTTGTGCCTGCTACTCCCATCTTGACTGTGTAAACAAAACCTTCTCACTCTTGGAGAATCCACTTCTCAAACCAACCTTTCAACTTCTTCAGTAAAGAGCTCATTCTTTTACTAAGAGCCTAGACCTGCTCTGGTACCATTTTGTATAGTCTGGTATGCTTTGATGCTCGGTCGAGAACATACATGAAAAATAAAGAAGCAATCTATGCGGAAATAAAAATTCACACACATATAGATAGAGTGAAAACACATAAGAGGAACTGAATTCTTCTTTTCATTCATCTCACTAAACATATGAAAATTACATTTCTTTAATACAAAATGGTGGAGCCTTTAACTTAATTCTAAATCAATGTTCGATATAAAAGTTAACAACTAATCGTCCTTTAGCTTTGTTCTGTTGTTTTCTACATGAAACAACGTACACAACACAAAAACCCGGATTTGAAATTTTATGGGTTTTGGCTTCGAAACCACATCACATTCGCACCCTTCATCGCAAGTCGCATTTCGGGAATTTTAACATTTAACTGGGCACAATACGAGAAAAGATAAAAACTTGTGATTGTGATGTGCGATGGCATTTATTGCATCGCAACATAAAACGTTTAACTTGCGAAGTGCTATACTTTACACTTTGCAATATTCAATTGCGATCACATCACATATTTAACAAAATAACTTGTGGGCACTTATGTGTGCTATCCTCCTAAGCTTGCAACGTGTGATTGCGATCGCATAGCAAAATAAAAAATATAACTTGCAAGCGCTTAAAGTTAAGTCCTAAAAAGCGCGAAGTGCGAAATTGCGTGCGATAAAAAGGTAAGCTGGAAAATGTGCGAGGTGCGAAAAGCAGACGAGCTAAACGGTAAATGATAAATATTACGAAGTGCGATATTTATGATTTGAAATGTGCGATGACGATGTCGCATCGTAACATCACAAATTTTGGTGCGGGGCTTAAACAATAAATGTTAAATCATGCAAAGTGTGGTATGCAATGAGCTAAACTGCAGGAAGTGTGAAATGGAGGAAAGGTAAGAAAAGGATAAATACAAAGGTTTGTTGGTGAATCTGGAAATGCGGCAAGTTTGATGGGTCCCATCGATATCGCATCAGTGGAAACTTAACTTTTGGCGAAGGCTTAAGAGTTAAACCTTAAAACTTGCGCGCTGCGAACTGAGGGAAAAATGTAAGTGAATGTGGCGGGTAAGAAATTAAACATAGAGTAAGGCTTGAGTACTCTGTTTTCTAATTTTGTATGAAACACCTACGGATTTGAAACTTGGGATGTGTCCTTCCCCACAACAAAATTCAATTAAAGTGTGGGTTGCTGCCATTATTATTCATGGCGGTGGTTGGGAGTATTTCCACCAAATATGAGATTATTTATTCTCTAGCGAATAGTGATGGCACATTGATGGAAATCATAGAATTTGAACTACGAATAGTGATGGCACATTTATGGAGATCGCAAAATTTGAACTACAGATCTTCCACCCAAGTTTTTTCTGATATTTTTAATCTGATCCATAAATTAAATAAACAAAATTTTCCATATGTATAAATGGATTTGAATGCTAGAAAATAAAAATATAATAAATAATAAATAAAGTAAAATTAAATTAACTTAAGAAGAGAGGTTTCCACGCTTCCCTTGAATGCTTCCCATTTTTTGGAGGTATTGATTTAGAAGGATTGAAGGGTCAATTAACTCACCTAAACTTTTCATATTACAAATTTATTTATAAGGGAAATCATCTGCGGAAAAAACAAATTTTTTGAAGCTTACATCTGACTCCCAGCCGCAACCACAACCATATCACTTTATATCTTTAAAAATATCGTGTGAACCTCTCCCTCACTATGTTTTATATAGTTTTTGCAGCGAAGAAACCATGTAATCCTCCTTCCATCCTCCCCCGGAGAGAGGTGACCCTCATGGACGAGTTAGATACGTATTCCCATTAGAGAAAATCACTTTAATCTTTCATCGCTATAAGTGTTGTAAGTTTTGGTCTTTGGTGTTGCATGAGTCAAAGTAACTATTTATCATTCTACAAATAAAAGAAAAAATGCAACAAAGAGAGCAGGGGGAGGAGCTATAATATCCAAGCCATGAGTATGAGTAATGAAAATTATATAATCATCAGTACTTCTTCATCCAACCTAGGACAGAAGAGTTTTTGTAGGAATGTGAGTGATGAATTTTATATCAGCGGGCCCACTAGTCGTACACTATTATAAACGTGACAACAGATGTAAATTTACTATGTAGTTAGCGTAATTGAATTTTAGGTAAATAACGAGATATAGTTGAATAACGAGATAACGAAATATGTCTAGTTAAAAGAGGTGGCCCGAGAGGCTTGTAAAAATGGAGAATTTCATCAATAAAGTTTCTTAGTGATTTATCTTTCAGTTGTTCAATTTCAATTACATTTCTCCTATTATCTTGTGCGTTTTCTTGTTTTCCCACAAAAAGTGGTATCAGAGCTAATCGAAACCTAGTGAAGGAGGGTCGACTGAAGTCCGACTGTCGTGAAGTCTGAGATTTCGCTACCGTCGTGAGAAAGAAATGAAGAGGACGTTCCCTGTCATGGTTTTGTCTGCACTTCTTGAAGTTTGAAAAGAACGTCTGCCCAAATCGTGGAGAGAGGAGGCTGTTGAAGCCGTCGAATTTCCTCATTTGTTGGTTAATCGATTGGAGAACTGCGCCAACGGTCAAACACAAAGCACCATCGAATTGCCTCATTCGTTGGTTAATCGAGTGGAGAATTGCGCCATCGGTCAAACTCAAAGCAGAAGCCATCGAATTGTTTGCCCATGGAGATTGGGGTTCTTACGTCATGTTGTTTGTCGTGCAGATTGGAGTTCGTCTAGCGGAGAACTAGGGAGAGTCGCTGCAAAACAAGTAGCCAGCCTTGTGAAAGAAAGAACGTTGTTGAAGGCCGTGAAGTTTTTTTTTTGGCTATCTGTTGAGGCCGCTTTGTTGAGGAGAAAGGTCATCAAGTGAGACATTGGCACGCTGGAGAGCCGTCAAGGCTGCTGAAGGAGGAGTTTGCTGCTTTGAGGAAGACGCAGAGGATTTGCTCAAGTGTGGGAAGCCCGACTGCTAAAAGAAAATGGCCGACAGCCTGCAGAGATTACGCCAGCAGAAGCCGTCTCTGCATAAGACAGTGTTTCCACTGTGACTGTCAAGGGCAGTGAAGACGGAAAGGGGCTGGAGAAATCTTTTTGTTTCCGCTGTGCATTATTTTTCGGAGAGACGTCCATCAAATCTGCTGGAGAAAAAACGGTCCAGTTGCTGAGTATCAAATCCACTGGAGAAAAACGGGTATTTGTTTGCTGTGAAATAAATCATATAATTTTTTTTTCTAACTATGGGAAAATATTTTTCCATGAATTTTTTGAGGCAGTCAATTTGAAGGAACATAATTTTTTATTTGAAAGAAATAGAGTTCAGAAAAAATTCTGAGTAGGGTTTTTCGAGCAGTTTAAAGAAATTGTGAAGGAATTTTTTTTTTTGAAATTGGTTGACATATAAAGGGCTTAGTTTTCTTCCTGATTTTTTGTAAAGAAAAATCTGAAACTCAGGAAAATAAAAAAACCTAGGAGAAAAGGGGAATATTGGGAAACCAGCACTAGTAGAAAATAGCTAAAATTTGCATGTAAACGACTATTTTTCAGTCGGTGACCAATAGTAGCTAATTTACAGTATCTTATAACGTGACAAAATTTTAGTCGTTTTTAGCTTAGTCATTAATTGGTGATCTCATTTTGTTGTCTAGTAGTATATTTGGCCATTAATTTAGTCAGTAATTTGGTCATTAATTTAGTCATTGATTTGATCATTAATTTAGTCACTGATTTAGTCATTGATTTAATCTTTTCTTTGGTCATTAATTGTGACAATTAATGACCAAATATAAAACAAAATATATTACTATATGATCACTTGAGAAAACCAATTAATGACCAAAAAAATATGACCAAAATGTTGGTCGTGTTATAAGATACTGTAAATTAGCTACTAATAGTCATATATATTCAAGTTTTAGTCATAGTTTGAAATCAATTAATGACCAAAGAAATATGAATAAATTTAGGTCGTGTTATAAGATACTTTAAATTAGCTACTAATAGTCGTATATATGCAAAATTTAGTCATCATTTGTAATCACAAATTTATCATTTGCACTAGTCATTTATCTTTTTTTGTTAGTTTCATATTCATTATATAAATGAATAATTTAGTCATATATTCATTTTATTTGTGTTCATCATTAATCAATATTAAGTACTAATTTAGTTGTTTCAAATTAATCATGTTTATTATTAATCAACATAAATTAATTTGTATGATTTAAAAAATGACATACAATGTGCATGTTCATCTAATATGAAAACACAATGTTGCAAATGTTAATTACAATACTAAACAATATCAAATGCAACTATAAATAATTTCAACCACATAAATTATATTATATGAACTGTTAAAGTATTACAATATGGGTTTCCAACTTAATATTGATTAGACTACAATTTACATACAAAGTGATGTTTCATCACTTCAAAACATTATCGTTGTGTTTTCAAGGCATTGTAGATGAATTCACAAACTCGAAAGACTTGACCATCAACCTTTATATGTGTGTATTATGTGAGATATTGGCTCTTTCTGCATTTGTTGCTCCAATGTTATTGCTCCCCTTTTTTTTCAATTCATGCTTCTTACCATCAATCCTGAGTTCATTTTCTGGAAACAAAAGAAGATATAATGTAGAGTGTAAGACATGACAGACAATGAACACTAGAATATAAACTAAATTAGACTATAAATAGTTTATATGACATATACCTCAACATCAACAATGTCAAAGCCATTTTTCCCCATACAAGTAAGAAACTCGAACAAATTGTCTTCATTGGGGCGATAATGGCCACTATAATGTGGCCAGATAACCTGTATAAAAAAAGAAAATAAAATGTCACCGTATATAGAAAAAACACCTTAGTAACTTAGTATTCAAATTTCAAGGAAAGCTTAAGAAAAATCATGTCAACTAAGTTATATGCTAAAAAGCTCAAAATATAGATAACTTGTGAAGACAAATAATGAGGTGTCATGTTTAATCCTTGTCATTTTATTCAAAACAACATTTCATTTTCTAACGCATGAACTTAGTCAAGTACATAAACAACATGTACTCAAATAACAAAATGAAAGTAACCTTTTCTGATAGTCATGAAATTTTTTAACACAAAATAGCTACAAGGATTGCAATCAATATAGTGTAATAGTAATTTCATCTTCAAGCTTTGGTTTTTTTTTAAATGAAAATGAAACTAAGTATTTTCATTTCATAGTTAAAAGACAAAACAAAATCAAAAGAAACATCCAAAATACAGTCAAACAATAAAGATAGGATATCATGAAATGGAAATTGAAATTATAAAAGATTTGTTTACCTGTCCACCAATGTCGTGTCTAGCATTCCTAAAACATTTGCTTGCCCAAAAATAACCATGAAGTGAAATAATCACAACATTAAAAACCATAGGAATTCCTACTAGAAACATTTCCAAAGTCGATGGCTCAAGTGGCTATGCGATCTCTAACAATGAATGAACCACATCCAAGACGTGATATGCATTGTTTCCCCATCCTTTTTCCAATCAAATTTTCTATAACCTACCCACAGCAGAGTCAAGTAACAATCAAACAAAGACATTAACATTTATTTTTATCTTTTATATCTATAAATTTGAATATGATTTGTTTCTGTTACAACTCCATTGAGACCACCTACTCTACAGTCAAAAATAGAAAAGGAGCCATTAGTCATACCTACCCATGGTCTCTTGTAGGCATGATAGAAGAACAGGTTGAGCCATTAATTATAATTGCAAAAATATTGAGGAATGACAATTCATTATCTAGTTAACCAATTGCACATTAAACCCTATATGGATGAGTAGCCCTAAATAAAGCCAATTTTCTCTATCATATGCCTTGGAAAGAAAAAATCACTAACATTGATTGTAATTTTTTTTTTTCATGTTATAAATTCATTCTTGGGCTACTCCTATTCCATAATGGATTTGTTTCCCAGGAAGGATGAAATTTTTTTCTAATGACACAGAATCAACTTACGAGATTTTGACCCTACATGCACTAATTTTTGCAATGATTTTGTAGATGCAATTACATAGCGATATGGGTATGAAATCATCTCATTCTTGTCTAATTTTGGGGATTAAAGCCTGAAATGTTGAATCGAAAGCTCCCAAATCATGCACGTGTATTTTAATTTGTCAGCAATTCTTAGTTACTATGTTTGAAGGAATTCATAGAACCCCTAGAAGAATTATATTGTCCTACGAAGTGGCTGAGTGTTCTTATACTTTTGGAAACAGTGCAAAATTGTTTGTAATTCTTCCATTGATATTTGATTCATCAATGCCTCATTACCCACCTCACCTACAAAACTAGGAAATATGAAGTCATCTTTAACTATCTCTCTTAAATTTGTTCTATCATCCTCTTTATAAACTCCCTCAAAATGGTCTGTTGATGAGAAAATTGCTCCTCGAGATGAGACACCTTCTCATGAGGCAAAGTTTGTTGATAAACACCATCTTGAGGAAATTGTTCATTATAATTATGAGATGTTGAAGAGATAAAATATTGGCTATTTAGTAAAGGGTATGCACAAATGTTAGTGATTTGGTACAAGGAAATACATGGGTAGTAAGAGAATTGTGGAGATTCCCTACAACTTTTTTCCCAAATGTGACATGTGAGGATGTATGCTTATTAAAAAAATATACTTGAGAACCTGCACCATTTTGAAGGCAAGACTATTTTGGATGTAGGCGCAATAAGTTTGACGCAGGCTTGTACACCCGACTCAACTTTCCACCTACTTACCTATGAATACGATCTATGCGCTTCCCAGCTTGTCAACTGCAGTTGCTCCAATTCTCGGTCATATTGTGCCTAATGACACGTCAGTGTGACTACAACTAGGTTACTCGATTGCATGTGTTGTTGCTACTAAAATTGCACTGACATAGGTCTAGCTGGCTCTAATAGCACTCCTCCATCCACAAAATAATTATGTTGACAACTGCCCTTCTATCAGTCATTTGTGTGTCTTTTCCCTCGCGATTTTCTCAACGGCTGAGTGTTGGCGACTAGTCTAGCACGTGTTTCTTCCTTCTTAGTGAGTTGCCACCTTATGCTTCTTCTGGTTTTGTTTTTTTCGAGTGCGGGCTTGCGTACAGGCCACAGTTCTTCCACCAACGACTTTCGACCATACCTTCCCACCTCTCCTAGCAAAATTCTCTCAAAACTACGTGCTTCTTCGAGGTGATGCTGGTAGATCCTTTTATGCCAACCGAAATGTAGCCCACCCCTTCACGCAGTTTTATTTTCCTATTGGCAGCATGGTTTGACCCTTATTTCAACCACTTTTTTTTTTGACATGATTGACACAACCTTATCACTTGTTGAAATTCAACATTTTCAGTATTCCCACCTCTTTCACCTGATGAGTATGAATTCTTAAACTCTCTTATGTCATTATCCAAAACATTTATTTCCTGGACACATGATTTTGAAAATAAGGGTTATTTTGCAGCATAAATCTTTGTCAAAATTTCATCTCTCATACCAACTGGCATCCGGTCAGAACTGCAACCTGAAATCGGACATACACGTATTTTTCTATTATTCAGAGATGTGGATGGTGGAATATCTGCTAGAGCACTCTTAGCATATGGTAGAGGCTGAGCCCTCCCTCATATTCCCTTTCCAAGACCTCCCTTAGGACCAAGAGTCAAGTGGCCATCAACAGAAGCTATGTGTGTTGAAGGGCTTGGCATATACCGATTTTCAAATTAAGCCCAATCCACAATCTGAGCATATTTATTGGTGAATTCACAGTCTTGTGGTCCCATATGGGGTTGTGGCCCTTTAATCCCACCCATATGTGGAAGTGAACCCATTTGTGCACATGCCATGTAAGGTGGCATCGCAGGTCCTCTCACACCATGATCAAGTGGTGTCACAAGTCTCTGACTTGCATGTCCCATATTGGTACCTCGAGAGCGGCCTCCCTGTCCATGTAGTTCTTGCATAGCATCCCGATGCACTTTCTCTATTTTCTTGGGGCCCTCAACTTTCCACCTTTGTTGCCATCCATTCCTCCTCAAATCAATCAGATCCTTCAACATGAACCTCAGCCTAGAGGGAAGCCCTTAGGTATTGGACATTTTTGTCATCCTATCAAAGTAAGCATCAATATGTTCCTTGGCCTTTGAATGGGCAATGATATGACCAATAGTGCTCATCAATTTGCACAAAGCTTCAACATTTTCTTCCTCTACGTGCTGAAATTCACCAATTAATTTCCTTATGAATGCATGCATAGTTCTTTTTATCAGCATACTTTATTTATAAAGCTCACCAATAAACCTTATATTTCCTAGCATTTGTCATTGCATTGCAGCCTTCTTCTCCGTATTTCTTCTACTGAAAGGATTTTTTCACCATACTCTTCTTTTTTCTTAGCCTATGCCTCTTCTCTTTCATATTTTTCAAATTCTTCCTGACATTTGTTCAAAATAACTCGCTTGAAAACAACCTTCTCATTATCTTCATAAAATTCTAGTAATCCTACAACAAGCTGAAAATAGAATTTTACATACATTTCACAAAAAGTTGGCTCCATCAAGGATTTGTCAAATATTTGAGATATTATACCACGAAGACATCATGTAGAGTCAATGTTCACTTCTTTGACCTGTTCAAAAAAAAATTCATGTTTTGGGGCATTAATTTATTAAGGATGGATTTAATTTGTTATTTTTTCAACTAATCCTCATGAGAAACCTTGCCCACTTCATATCAGTTCTCTGATTTATGAATTGTGGGAAGATAAGGCTGTGGAGGAGGAATCCAACCGTTCTGCAAACCAAAAGCATGCTGCCACCTATCAGCATCAGAATTATTTCTCACTAGTCCAACTTGTGGAAATGGTGCTTGCACATAAGGCCCTCCAGGAAGGATGCCATTTATACTCATTTGTGTTGCACAAGTATTTCTTGCAAAGCCAGTATTATAACTTTGGCCAAGTCGAAACACAGAAGAGGAACCACTTAGACCCGCATCCATCCACATATCACAGCCAGCAGCAAAATCATCCACCAACTTGGCCCATTTATCATCATCCAAACAAGCGATATTTCTCCCACGACGTTCAAGTAGATAATTCCCACTCGGTTGTCTTTCAAGACCTCTTACAGTGCTTAATAATGCATCAACCTCTCCTACATGACTTCCAAGTGCTTGGGAACCTCCAAGTAATTCAACAGTGTCTGAACAAATTTCAAAATGATTTGGTAGATCTTTGCACTGATCCTTGATTGTCAAAAAAAAATCATTGGAGTACTTTTTGTCTCCTGAACATTTAATAACTAAAATAACTACTTGACTCGTAGGAGTTGAAAGCTCAGTTGCATCTTCCTAGTCATCCACTTCTTTCAAGACTTGCTTCTCAAGCTCTTTTGAAGAATTCTTACTCTTGACAACATTAGTTACTAATTTGGATGGTTCTGGAAGGTTCACATCTTCCTCCTTTTCCTCCTGAACCTTATAAGAATTATATAAATCACCAGTGGGAGCTATAGCATTTTCCTTACTGAAAAAATAGTAGTTTTCTTCTTCTTGTTGACAACTACCTTGGCAACATCACCAATATTTGCAACATTATTCTTCATGGAAACATTGGAAGAAATTTTATTCTCCTTTTCTAAAACTGCTACCCAAAATGTTGAAACTTTTGGTGCCTCTAAGCTGGTTCTTATGTCAGAGAAACCTCCAGAAAGTGCACCAGCTGGAAAAAATGTCCGAAAAAGTTATTACAAGAAAAACATGGCCAACAACCTACAAAATGCATACAATCAAATGAGATGAATGATAAATGACAACTAAACAATATGCAACCAATACCATCTACTACTGTCAAAACTATTTAAGTAATGGGCATATACAGATTTGTTAGATTTATAGGTTAATGATTAATCATAAGAAACCGAAAAAAAATTTGTATTCACACAAATGACAGCTCTAATATTTTTGAACATTCAAGAGGATGACTAGGGTTTAAAAAATAGTGTCTGGGGTACTTTGTGTTTAAATGTACATACTTAATTTTGTTTTAACTCTGAAAAATTAAAAGAAAGTCATTGTATTTCATTTCTGGAATTTTTGGGAAAAAATAAAGGGATTTGTTGTATTTTTTCTAAGTTCATAAATACTTAGAAATTTACTTCTTTTAGCAGAAAAATTAGATCAGTGATTTGAATATAAATCTGGGTTTAGTGTAGAATTTTTTATATACCAATAAATTTTCAGATTTTTTTGTGCCCAAGTTTTGGAAATATTGTTATTTTTCTATTATCCCTATTTGGGGATATTACATGATACAATTGGTAAAAGCAAACTCTAGCTATTTGGAATGCTAAATCTGAACAATAGTTCTAAATTTGGGACAAGGATGAGTCTGGTATATGCAAATTGGAAGCATGCTTGTGCCCTCACTTTCTCTCTCTATATCATTACCACTTTCCTTCCACAACAAATTAGTGTCCAGCCATCACTTTGCTCTCTCTTTGTTGCACATAGGAAACTAGGAAGATGGATTTGCTGAAGCATATCATTACATGGTATAAATTAGTCCTATTGATATGTCATCAGTCTTAGAGAGCTAATTGAGCAATAGATAAAAACTATAAATTCTTTCTTTGCAAGTAAAGTGTTCTCCACAAAACCTAGTCTCTCCCTCGGCATCTTAAACTTTGCATTTGCTAGGGGCTTTGTAAAAATATTTGCAACTTGTGAATATGAAGAAATGTACTCAAGAACCACCATCCTTGTAGTGTAATTAACTCCACAATTTAGAGAATCACATAAATGTAGTGCAGAACCCAAAAACACGAGAAAAGATAAACAAACCCTAAGAAAGATCTATTTGATGATAAAAAATAGAGAGCTATGTTTACTTTCCACTTCAAGGGGCAACCTCCAAGAGGAATTCTCCAAATACATACATAATTCTTGAAAAAACATTACATATCCTTCTACTTAATATATAACTATCCATAGAAAATCTTATCTATCTATGGGCCCACTTATAATGAGAGCCTACTAGCTATTTTGGGCCTTATTAATGAAATTGATCCTTTTTACAATGAGTGATTGTTAACTAACTATTCAATGGGCCTTATGCAGTGAAGGTGGCCTCATATGTTGATAAATATAAAGTATTTATTCAATGGGCCTTATGCAGTTAAGGTGGACAACTCTAATGTTAGATTTTTTGCCAATATTTTTTATTTACTGACAGCTCTAATAGTAACACCACTGTTTGCTTTCCTTCCTCTATATACCATGCTAGCGCACCCAAGGGAATGCTAGATTTGTTTCCACTTTTCATCAAGCACACTTAAGAGGAACTAATTTTGACAGGTGGAAACTAGACATTCCTAAGACAGTTGAGGGACATCTACCCATCTTCAGGAGCATTTACATCACCAATTTTTTGGAATGTGGGTAACATCCAAAAAGAAAAAGAGATGTCCCCAATAGTTGCCTTGTACCTCATGGACAGGGAAGCACTAAAGTCTAAGCCAACCCACTTTCATTTTGCATATGATGGTGGCCGAATCCATTCAGGGGGGGACTGACAGTGAGCATAGATCCACTGATTGATCCATCAGTGGATGCATCCCTTAGGGGTGGGACACATCCTTAATGCAACTAGGTCCCATCTAAGATAAAAGAGACAAGGATTAAAAAAATCTCATACATACATGAGAATGGACTATATCATTTATCAGTGACAGAAATAGAACACATAAAATCATAAAATCATTTCATCTAACACAGTTATGTATGAATGCTTGAGTCTTAGACTCTTACAGAAATTTTCAAACGTCATTTCTGATGTATGTATGAGTAATTGTCAAGGTAGGTGTCCCCATGTGTGGGTGCACATCTCACATGTTTGGTAGGGAAATGACAACATATCCTCCCAGGCTGGTGGGCATCCTTAACAAATAAATAAATGCATGATTGGTGGACCTTGTTGCCCATCATATGGCATGAGAAATAATCCAGTAGAAGACTGCACCCAAGCAGGCTGCACTTGGAGAATTTTGGCCCTCTGGCTTGTTACCTCTCATGTTATAGGAGGCTTGTTACGTCTCATGTTATAGGAGGCCTACACTTGTGAATATTTTCAATATTCTTGTCATTTCCATCACAAAGGGAGGAGAAGCAAACTTATGTTTTCGGCCACAGGCATAAGAGGGCTGACAACGTGGAGAAGAGGGCAATTCAGGGCACTCTTGGTGACTGTTATGAAGGTCGAGTTGCTATTCTAGAGGGCCGAGGCAGAGGAGAGAATTTATGTATGTTTTAGGGTATGTTAGGGTGTTTAGACCCTTGGAAGAGACAGTTGCATCCCTAGATGGCTGTTGTGGGAAGGCCACAAGCCTAAACCAACCTAAATAGAGCTACGTAGGGCATTGTTAGGGTTGGTTCATGCCCAGGACAACAGCATTGAGGAGGGTACTTCCAAAGGGAATCCACTTTCATCTAGAACAATTTTGGGCAGAATTGAAGGCTAGAAGAATGGACTGTGTGAAGCCCTAACCAGGCCTAGATTGCAGCAATGAAGGAGACCTCAAACAATGAGCTTAATTTATGTATTTCAGTGCATTATTATAGATGTTGGATCCTAACTTGTGGATCAGTTTTAAATCGTGATAGGGCAGCATGTGGAAGTCAATGAGGAGGGAGCAGAACTCATGGTTAGATGCCCTAAACCAGCGATATTTTCCACAGTGATTGGGCAACAAACTTGGAGTGAGATTTTTTCAAGTATTGGGTCAAAGTGATGACTATTGTGTGGATCAGTTGGACGGGCAGCTTGAGGAGTCCTTAGGAGTTGTTTGGAGGACAAATTTGGAAAAGGAATTTCGATGTGATCTTCATTGCTACAGTATCGAAACAAAGGAGGTGGTTATTTCTTGCCAAAATAATATTATGATCTTCTAATTGTGGGCCTATCCATACACTGAAACATGAGATCCACATCACGTACCAAACCAAGATATTGTTCCAAGAGCTACAACAGTCCCCAAATTGTAAACATTGTTACAGAGGGTCAAGGAAGCCCATCCTTACCTAAAAGGAAGCTAACCATATTAGATGGTTTGTAGGATATCTAACTTACAGTCAAGGAGAGTACAAAAGTGTTCAACCAGATGATGGCTTTCATGTCCCTGCAACAACACTTTATAAATATCCCAAGTAGTAACCGAACTTCATAGTGCCAAGATCTAAAACAGCCCGATAGTAGAAGCATTGACCAACAGGAAACAATCTTATACCCATCTTTGGTAAACCAAATAGAAGTATCAAAAAGAAGTCCAATTGTTCCAGTAAAATAAGTTGATGGGATGTTTCCAACAAATAATGAGGCACAAATAATAGACCTGCCAATAACAACAGATGAAAAGCACAAAGAATCCAGTAGAGCTCCAGATGCAAATGTGAGAACTGAGGAAGATGTTATGCTCATTGATGCAGCAAGAGAGCCTGAAAATTTGGAACATGAAAGGAATAATGATTAAATTACAGTAATGGCAAAAACCACAAATGTTGAACAACTATCAACCTTGTCACCAGATTTTGAAGAACAACATGAAGATTCACAGACATGTTCAGAAATCAATGCAGCAAATGAAATTCCTAAGACTATTCGCAGGAAAGAAAACACTTGGGTAATAGACCCAATGATATCTTCAGAACTGCATGACCAATCCCATACAACAGCGACTAAAACAAAACTAGAGGAAGACTATATAGCTATCAATGGGATAGAAAAGGATGAAGCCATGGAACTTGAAAGTAACAATGTGGAAAATGCAGAAGAACCATCAAGCTTGTGTGTCAACAAGTAACAGTCACACTCTCCTCCAGCTACGGAGGTACAAGCTCAAGAAACACATCCATCTCTAGATACTGATGGAATACGCGATAATGCAGAGAGCCTTGATAATATAATTGCAACACATATAAGTGGTATTCAATATCTAAAAGAGACAGAAAGAAGAAACATTGTCCAGTAGGAACCAATCTCATATCCATCATTGGTAGACCAAAAAGAAGAATCACACAGAACACCAGTGATTATTCCAGTAACAAAAGCTGATGGGATGTCTCCAACAAATAATGAGGTATAGACAAAATACTTGACAGTAACAACAGATGAAAACCACAAAGAAACCAGACGAGCTCCAGATGATAATGTGAGAACTGAGAAAGATGCTCTACTCATTAACACACAAGAGACGCTGAAGGTTTGGAACATGAGAAGAATATAGACAAAAATGTAGAAATGGCGGAAATCATTATTATTGAGCAACAATCAACCTTGTCTCTAGCTTTAGAATTTTAGAAGAAGAACATGAAGGTCCACAGACCTGTTCAGATATCGATGCAGCAAATGAAACTTCTGAGAATGTTCATGGGAAGGAAAATGCTTGGGAAGCTGACCCAATGATACCTTCAAAAGAACTTCATGATCAATCAGACACAGTAGCAAGTGAAAAAAATGAAGAGGAAGATGTTATAGCTATCAATGGAGTAGAAAAGGGTGAAGGCATATAACTTGAAAGTAACAAAGTGGAAAATACAAAAGAACCAGCAAGCCTTTGTGTCAAGAAGGAAGAGTCGCACTCTCCTCAAGCTATGGAGAATAAGGTCAAGAGATAGGTCCAGCTCTAGATACTAATCGAGTGTCAGAAATTGTTACGAGCCTTGCCACTATTAATGGAACACACATAATGGGTGTTCAAGATCTAAAGGAGCCAGAAAGCAGAAGCATTGACCAACATAAAACAATTTCATATCCATCTTTGGTATACCAAACAGAAGAATCACATCGAAGTCCAGTTATTGTTCCAGTAACAGAATTTGGGGTGTTTCTAATAGATAATAAGGAAAAAAAAACAGATCTGCCAATAATGATAGATGAAAAGCACAAAGAATCCAGTAGAGTTCCAGATGCAAATGTGAGAGCTGAGGAAGATACTCTGCTCAGTAATTCAGCAATTGAGGCCGATGCTTTTTAAATTGACAGGGTAGCAGAGGACACAGAAATAAAACATGAAAATGATAATGGGAAAAATGCAAAAAATACCAAAACCACAGGTGTGGATGAGGAACCTTTCACCTCATATCCTGCTCTAGAAAAACAACATGAAGAACCAAGGCATCTCCATATATCCATGTAGGAATAGAAATTCCAAAGACCATTCACACATAAGATATTGCATCATAAGAAGACCTAACTATAGCTCCCGAAGCACTTCATAAATACTCGGACATAACAGCTTCTGAAATGAAAATAGAAGTAGATATTACAGCCATCAATGAAGTAGATGAGAGGGAGGGGTGGAAGCTAAAAGCAATAAAGTGGAAAAAGCAGAAGAGCCTGCAAGTAAATATGTTGACAGAAAAAATCCATGCTCACCTGCAGCTATGGAAGAAAATGTTGAATCAGAGCTGACTCGAGCTACCCATGTAGTAAATGAAATTGCTGAGAGCCTTCCCATGATGGATGAGACTACAACGGTAGTACAAATAGAAAATCATCACAAAGAGACTGACATAACTCCAATAATAATAATTGATGCACATACAGCAGACATGATGCTAGAAATGGCAGAACATGATAAAGAATGTGGCAGAGCTCCAGCTATTGATGCAATAACAGAGGACAAAAGGGTGGAACATGAAAGTGATAATGGGGAAAATGCAGAAAAAACTCAAACCACGGGAGCTAACAAGAAACTTTCATCATTATGTCCAACTCTATAAGAAAAACATGAAGAATCAAAGGTATCCCCATATATCAATGTAGTAACAGAACTTCTAAAGACCATTAACACACTAGACAATGAATCAGCATTAGACCTGACTGTAGTTTTTGAAGAACTACATAGAAACTCATACACAGTTAATTCTGAAATCAAAATAGAGATGGATGTTCATTCCATTAGTGGAGTATATGAGGGGAACGTGGTAGATATTAAAAGCAATAAAGTGGAAAAAGCAGAAGAACTGGCAAGTAAATATGTTGACAAACATCAGTCCCACTCACCTGCAGCTATGGAAGAACATGTTGAAGACACAGATTTAGCTCCCACTACCAGGGTAGTAAAATAAATTGTTGAAAACCTTCCCATGTTGGATGAAACAATAGCAGTACAAACATAAAAGCATCATGAATAATCTAACATGACTACATTAACAAATTTGGAAGGAGATGATGCACATACAACAGACTTGATGGTAGGAAAGGCAGAATAGGATAAAGAATCCAGCAGATCTCCATGTACAGATGCAATAACAGAGAACAAAGTTGTGGAACATGAAAGTGATGATGGAAGAAACACAGAAAAGACTGAATCCACGGGTGTTGATGAGCAACATTCAACCTTGTCTCCACCTCTAGAAGAACAACATGAAGAACCGCATTCATCTCTATATATCACCACAACTACAGAAGTTCCAAAGACACATTACACATAGGACAATGCATAAGCTGGAGGAACCAACCCTATTACTTTAGAATCAATGCTAGAAAACTTCTCTTTCATCCAACAATATCTACATAAAGTAGAGATGATGCTGGAAATCAGCCTTTTGATGAAATATCTCAAATTGCATAAGCATTTTTTAGGCATGCTGCTCAGATGAGTATTTATAACTTATAAAGAGTCTAGAAATGCATTTTGGTGCATTTTCATGTGTTATTTTGAAATAAACTTACCGTCAGAATTAAAGCTCTCCCACCTACTTATTTTGGATCTTACTAATGAGACCTTTTCCAAACTAATTCATGAAATCTACAAGTGGTAAGTGAGCACTATTATAGATAGTTTTAGATATTTCTAAAGCATATTAAGACAGGAATTTCTTGCTATATTTGAGAGTAACTATTGGTGTTCAGTCAACACATGACACAGAGGTAGTTGGAGAGGATCAAGATAATGATGTTGCAGTGCTATGGATGAATGCGCCAAAAGATAAACTGATACCCAGGGAAGTTGAAATTTCTGCAAATATTTTTGTAGGAAAAAAAGTGTATGCAATTGGGAATCCATTTGGTTTGGATCACACCTTGATGACAATTATCATTAGTGGGCTTTCCAGGTAGATAAGTCCAGCTGCAACTGGCCATCCAATACACAATGTGATTCAGACAGATGGTAAAGGACCATTGGAGGTCCTCTTCTTGATAGTTCAAGAAATTTGATTGGCATAAACACTTCTATGTACTCTCCATCAGGAGCATCACCTGGTGTGGGATTTTGAATTCCAGTAGATCTGTAAGTGTCATTGTTGATCAGTTAGTAAATTTTCGGAAAATTAATTGACCCATTTTGGGTACTAAATTTGCAATGGATGAGCGAGTTGAGCAACTGAGTGTCACTATAGTTCTGGTGCTTGATGGTCCTGTAGATGGACGAGCTGGAAAAAATGGACTGAAAACAAAAAAATGAGATGCTTATGGCCGACCTATCTTGGGAGACATCATTACAGCTGTAAATGGGAAGCAAGTAAGCAGTGGAAGTGATCTCTATAGAGTACTTGACCTAGTAGTTTTTTAAGGTAGGAATTTTAGTTCCTCAAGGGTGGGGTCCTTCAGCATAATTACATCTGCCTTGGTCCTATCATCCAAAAGAAAAACTTAATCAACAAAGAGTAAATATGTCAAGTTTAGGGTAATTCCTATTTCTATAGCTGTCAAGTTTATGGTTCTTTTTTTCTCTGTTATAACTCTGTTGAGACCATCTACTCTATAGTCAAAAATAGCAGAGGAGCCATTAGTAATACCTACCCATGGTCTCTTTTAGGCATGATAGAAGAATAGGCTGAGCCATTAATTAGAATTGCAAAGATATTGAGGAAAGATAGTTCATTATCTGGTTAACCAATTGCACATTGAACTGTATATGAATAATTAGCCCTAAATAAAGCCAATTTTCTCTATCATATGCCTTGGAAAGACAAACTCACTAACATTGTTTGTAATCTTTTGGTTTGATGTTATAAATTACTTCTTGGGCTACTCCTATTCCGTAATGGATTTGTTTCATAGGAAGGATGCAAAATTGTTCTAATGACATGGAATCATCTTAGTGGATTTTGACCCTACATGTAATAATTTTTGCAATGATTTTCTAGATGCAATTACATAGTGATATGGGTTTGAAATCATCTCATTTATTGCACTGCATCACAAAAAATAAATCTTTTTTTTCAGGATTGTCTACTGCTTCTAGCTATCTCATTTTTATTTTGGATTTTTTTTTATTTAAAACTAGACTTTCGGAACCTAGCTCTGGCCATTTGTTCTTGGATAGTTGCGTATGACATTTATCGGGTCTGAAAAAAAAAATGGTTGGAATGTATATGACATGGAGGATTGGATGAACTAACTTGAATGCTTGATGAGAGCAGGGCAAAAATGATTTTCTTTTTTCTTTTTTGATTGGAAGTCTTTCAAGAAAAGCATACCATTTGGGGTCGCACTGTAGAGAGTGGGGTTTCTTTCGCTTACATACCAAGTGCGAAGTGTAACTATTCCACTACAATTGCCCGGGGCTTGCACCTGGTCTGATTCCTTTGTAACTGATGCAATTCAAGTGGGTCAGTCCACGGTGAGAATGAAATCCTGGCGAATGGCTTAATACTCCATCGACCTTACCAGAAAACCTTTACCCCATGGGTGGGTCCAATTTTTGAACATTTTTACTAGTGTACAAATATTGGTCTCTCTTCCATTTTTTTACATGCTGCAAGGGGTTGTACCACACAGACTGGTTTCTTTGGCTTACATACTAGGTATGAGGTGGAACTATTCCACCAAAATTTCCTGAAGCTTGCACCTCATCTGATCCCTTTGTAACTCATGTAATTTGGGTGAGGAAGATCATAGTGAGAATGACACCATATTGAATGGGTTCATACTCCATTGACCTTATAAGCGAACCTAAGTCCCATTGAAGGGACAATTTTTTATCTTTAACATTTTTATTTCAGCGCAGATATACTCTAGTCTATCATCCTTTTTCAGAAGCAAAAGAGTCCTTAGTTTTAGGCATGTTTAACATTCCTATTTACTTCCTTTCTGCTTTAGAAACTGACAAAATCATTAATTATAGCAGTGCTAATATTCCTTATATCCAGCCTTAGTAATGAAAATGTTCTCTGTTGTTGCAAACGACTTGGTTGATGAAGTTATGTCTATCAAGCTTCAGCAGCTTTGATTTTAATTTTGAGATCCTTTCTAACTCTCCTTCAAGCAGAATTGTCATTATCGTCTACACTTTTTATAATCTTGCTACAGGATCATTTGTCAAGAATATGCAGGGATGCAACGCTGGTCACCCAGGATATTTTTTAGGGGCGAATTTTCGCTAACTGGCTATTTTTTCACTTTCTTTCAAAAAACACTTCTGTGAATTGGCCATTTTCATATTAAAAATTCAACTACTTGTTTAGATAAAATATGCACATATGAACAATATTCACCAAAATTTACTAGTTTTAACAATGAACTGTATGCTTTTTTTAATATTCACCTACCTATCTATGCATATTATTTTTTCAATCTGAAACAACCACCTGGAATACTAAGGTATAATATTTGGATCCTTGAAAAATACAGAGTACTGCATAAATTATAATCAGTGAATTAAACATACCATTTTTGTACATAAGATTTTTCTTGATTCGGTCTTAGATTTTTTGTATTTCTGTAAAGTTGAGATTTCTCCATTGGAACTCATGTCAACCTTATTCTCTTGAAAGCTACAATGGCTTATAAGTTAGAATATATCAAAATATGGGAAAAAAACAAAACATATGATAAGCGAGTCCAGAAGAACCTCCCAAAATGAAAAAAATTACGAATTTCTAGTATAGTTTGCATTGTGTTAGTTACATGAGGTGTGAGTTTCCATTGAGTCTGAACTGGAACTGCTAAATATGGCACTGAAATTTAGGCCTTATCATCATCAATGAGACTATAGAAATTCCTTGAAAATTCTGCACTGTTGTAGTGAACAAATCTGAAACTAAATTTTAACACCAAGACACAGAATTTATCTACTCTTTTGCAGTGGAATAGAACAGAATTGAAAACACATTAACACAATACAATAACACACAATTTTCTGGGCAATCCAACTAGGAAAACCCTCTGATTTTTTTAGAATTATATTGATATAATTTTGAGCAATAGATCTGTTATAATACAACCTTCTTTCAATAGAAAAACAGTCATGTTCTCTCTACTTGTCCTCACTCCTAAGCTGAAACACCTTGCAAGAACCCTAAGCATGCTTCCTTTTTTCCTTATGCAAATCGCAAGGAAATTATCCTCTATCAACTGCACACAGGTTTCTCCTTAGTACGCCCTTTCCACACACAAACTCATTCTCTCTATTGCCTTGTCTCACCAACTCGTGCTCACAAAAAAATGAATCAATTCTGTGCCTTCATCCTCCTTATAAGCTTGTCACTCATGCTAAATTCGACAAGTTTATTTTTGGAACTTAGTCTTATGATTGACTAGTTAACTGAGTCTAAGTGACTGATGTAACTTTTCCTAGCCACAAATAACCATTGAGACTTCTAACTCACACTAGGAGACAAACAACTAACCCTCCAACTATTTGCATGAGGTAAATTGCTTCATGAACTCGCCCTAACTTTAGGAACTCATCCTAAATTATAGGAACTCGTCTTAACTTATAGGAATTTTTGGTTTGTTTGAAGGAAGTCATAGAACCACTAGAAGAATTCTATTGTCCTACGAAATGACTGAGGGTTCTTATAATTTTGGAAACAATGCAAAATTGTTTGTAATTCTTCCTTTTATATTTGATCCATCAATGCCTCATTACCCACCTCCCATAAAAAACTGGGGAAATATGAAGTAATATTTAGCTATCTCTCTTAAATTTATTCTATCATCCTCTTTATAAATTACCTCAAAATGTTCGGTTGATGAGAAAATTGCTCCTCAATATAAGTCACCTTCTGATGAGGAAGAGTTCGTTGATAATCAACATCTTGAGGCAATTCTTCATTACAATTATGATATGTTGAAATGAGAAAATATCTGCTATTTAGTAAAGGCTATGCACAAATGTTAGTGATTTGGTACAAGGAAAGACATGGGCAGCGAGGGAATTTTGGAGATTCCCTACAACTCTTTTCCCAAATGTGACATGTGGGGATGTATGCTTATTAAACAACTATATTTGAGAACATGTACCATTTTGAAGGTAAGACTATTTTGGATGTAGGCGTGGGAAGTTTGATGCAGGCTCCTACACCCGACCCGTCATCCCACCTGCTTACCTATGACTATGATCTATGTTCTTCCCCGCTTTTCAACTGCAGTTGCTCCAATTCTCAGTCAGATTGTGCTTAAAGGCCCGTCACTACAACTTCAACTAGGCTACTCAACCACGTGTGGTGGCTACTAAACCTGCACTGACACAAGTCTAGATAGCTCTAATAGCACTCCTCCATCCACAAACTATGCTGAAAATTTCCCTTCTATCGATCATTTGTGTGTCTTTTCCCTCGCGATTTCTCAACAATTGAGCGGTGTCGGCTAGTCTAGCCCATGTTGCTTCCTTCTTAGAGAGTTTCCACCTTATGCTTCTTGTGGTTTTGTTTTTGTCGAGTGAAGACTTGCACGCAGGCCACAGTTCTTCCACCAACGATTGTTGACCATACCTTCCCACCTCTCCTAGAAAAATACACTCAAAACTACGTGCTTCTTTATGGTGATACTAGTAGATCCTTTTATACCAACTGAAATGTTGGCCACCCCTTCTTTGCACAATTTTCTTTTCCTATTGGCAGAAGGGTTTGACCCTTATTTCAACCACTCTGGTTTTTTCATCACTGACATAGACTTGTCACTTATGGATCATTCATTCAACCTCTATACAACATACAAACTGATCTATATGACCCTTTTTCAATCCTTAAAAAAAATTAACAATTTCTTCAGGGCACTATACGATCGATTTACTTTGGTCCTAAAAAAATTTATTTTGCGCGATCACAATCAAACAAGTTTTGATCGAACGAGTTGGGAATGTCATATATGTTTATATATATATATATATATATATATATATATATATATATATATTTATAATTAAGTTAATAACACATTATCTTGCAATAAAAAATGGAATAAGACCCATAGATGACAAAAGTAGGTTCCTATGAGTCAGTGCAAAGCTTAACAATGCCCCACACAAGGCACAGTTGTTCGAGCATATAAAATAGGATAGGTTACAAAGATAATAGGTTGTGTAACAGTGATATTTTAGAGCCTTCTGTTTACTTCAAGTATATTAGACCTTCTATTTTGGTACTGTCGGAAATATATTTCAGCAAAAACTTAAAAATGTTAAGGTTGCCAACTAGTTAAATTTTTCTACATATGCCTGACATCATCAACCATGGCATCCACTATAAAACAAAAATTTCCTAAAAAATAAGGAAAGCCTCCAATGATGAATGAGCCAAATCATCATATCCTGAAATGGGTAGAGGCCAACATTCATAGTGCAGTAAAATATGTGCATATAAATGTGTTAGTAGCATCCTAAATAAAATCTACCCAAGAATACCCAGCCACTTTGATCAGGGAAAAGTATAAATTTAGAGATAAAATGGGTTAAGATGTCCCTTGCATACACCTAAGAAGGTGTGCATGAAAGAAGGGTTTGAAACTCTAAAATGAAGATGATCTTAAAAACCCTAGTCCTGCAACCCTTGGGGAAATGCCACTGGCCATTAGTCTAACAGATTGACTAATTAACCCAAAAAATTCCATCGCTAAGAAATTCCCTTGATCAAAATAGTGAAAATTGAGCCTTACTTGGAAGCTCTAAAAGGAAGAAACCTTATAAAAGATGATTTTGAACCACTTCTAGATCAACATTGCAGTGTGCCATTGAATATGGGTGAAACCCGAGGAAAAAATTTAGCAAACCCTCGAAGAAATGAGATAATCCAAAGAGGCAAGTTCACACCTACTCTAATACCATGTTGAGATTACAAGAGATAAACAAGGATTGAATGTAAACAACCAAAAAACCATAAATAAATAAAAAAAGCATAAACACAAAGAAGAGAGAAGATGAACCCATGAACATGAGAAACATGAGATGTAGGTGCCCATAAGCTAAAGAATCACATAAGACAACACTTAGCTCATGACAAAAGAATTTGTGATGAAAATAATGATGACAAAGCTAGTACTAAGGACATCACCAAAGCCCAAGATGATTTTGGAATGTTAATAGTGAGGACATCTTGAAAATTTGAGGATAGATGTATAGATGGCTAGTGGGGTGCTAGCTCCAAGGAAGTTGACTACGTTGGCCTTAGCCTAAAATCGTATATATTGAAAAAATACAATAAAATGTTGTGGTTGCACATGTGTACACTTATAGCCTTGATTACATGTAAGGTTGGCATGAGGCCACAAGTGCATATTACACCATCATTTCAATATTTTATAGACATTACAAGTCTCATGGAATTCACAAATAAAGAAATGTTGCAAAGGAAGGATAGATGTAGAGATGGCGAGGAGAATGATAAAAGGTAAAATCTATCAAATAATTTTTAAGTTGAAGCAATTAGTACACTGGTGTATTTTGTTGATATAAATACAATGAAAATTGCAAGGAATGTTACACCTAAAGAAGCATGAAGTGATGAAAAACCTGGGGAGAGTCATCCCAAAGTGTTTCTTTGCAATGTCTGTGTACTTGTTTCTCAAAAAAGTGCATGAGCACGAGGATAAAGGTTAGAAGTATTTTTAATAGGGTACAATGGAGAGTCTATGGGATATCAGATTTTTTATTTGGAAAAAGATACACTCGACAGAGATGTTATATTTGAGGACGACTATATCCAAGGTAATTCAAATGAAATTGAAGTGCCATGGCCTATTGAAGAAAGAGGTAAAAAGGTAGCAGAAGAAATCATTCCAAGTTAGTAACAAAGGAGCAATCAAGAATCCAGTGATAATGAAGTCAATGATGTCAAAGCTAGTACTAAGGACATCACCAAAGCCCAAGAAGATTCTGGAATGTTAATAGTGAGGACATCGTCAAAGCCCAAGAATATTTTGGAATGCTAGCAGTGATAACATCATCAATGCCCAAGAAGATTCTGAAACAACATTTGTGAACATTAGATGGCTCAAAGCTATAGGAACTACTTGAAAGCAATAAAGGAAGCAAGAAATCAAGAATATTGCAGCAATCTGCTTTACAACAGTTATATATGGCTTTGATCACAAATTCACCACAATTCTGGTAGAATGTGATTCAATGCACATGGAAATAAGAATGGGACAAAGTAACAGAGGTGGAATCTGATTCCATACAGAGAAATGAAACACTGGAACTTGAGGATATGCCTAAAGGAAAAAGTGCAAATGGTTAAATGGGTCTTCAGGGAAAAGTGCAAAGAAGATGGCTCAATTGACAAACACAAAGGAAGATAGTGACAATAGCATTACTGTTTCCTTCTATTGAGGTGATAGTCAAGTCAGCAGTCCTCCAAGATCATAAAAAACCGCCTATTCTTGTTCATGTCATTTGTCCTACTAGGGAACTTGCAAGTCAAGATGTTTCAATGTAATCCTCTTCTCCTACTATGTAATGACTCAATGAGACATCACACCATCTAATGAATTAATGAATCCACTAGAAATGTTGCCACAAACATTGTTTCTGTAAACTAAACATTTTGAAATGAATAGGAAAGTATGTATATGCATCATGAGAGGAAGTAAATAATGATAAAAACTTCAAACATGTTAAGATGGAATGCCACTGAAGCATTTGTTTTTGGAAAAAAGTAATGCTAGATCACAATAATCCTGAAAAAAACAAAAAGGTATAGGTATATGCACTATTTTGATAGGTTTTGAAACTAAAGACATCAATTACAACACTTCTGGAACAATAGATTTCCAACTATACATGTTTACCAACTCGCCTATAAATATTAAGAGCCTTAATAGCATCATGGTATTGCATTTCAAAGAAATGCAGGTAAACAGTTGCAATCATCAATAGCTACAGATCAGGGATAGTTTTCTACAGAAGAAATTGATGCTTTTCACAATAAGGTCAATTCAACCTTGTTGAAGAGTTCATAAACAACAAGGAGTAAAAGTCGAGTTCATGATGAAAAGTCAAGAACTGCATAGAAATGGCTAAATGTGGGTAAGGATTTCATGATTATGTATTTAGCCTTTCTCAGAAATAAAATCTCAAACCAATGCTATCAAACCCCCAATGCTAAAAGAGCCTGTAATGTGTGGTGGGGACTGATTCCAAAATTCTAGAACTGTATGACTGTAAAAACTAGATATGTTTTTTAATGTTGTTGAAGAGCAAGATATAGCTTAGAGTCAGAGAGGAAAATATATAACAATTACCGTATGACTTATACATTGGTGTGCTTGTCTACTTATAGTCATCGAGCTACCCAATTTTCCTTTGACACCATATATAACTTGTGAATATTTAAGAAAAGATAATTGAATATACTTGGGTCAATTCATTTCCCACTTATCAACATACACATACTTATCCACTTTCCCAAAGTATATGTTTGTTCTAAGTGCTATTGTGCATGGTTATTACTTTGGCATAATTCAGATTTAAGTTCATTATTGACATTTAGTAGGTATGTGTAGTTATTCTGCACTCAATATCAATCATGGGAGTTATATCGAACCTACTTATAGATATCAAACCGGGCAATTATAAAGCTTGAATTTTGCATATGTCTGAGTTGTAATACTAATATGTTGAGCATTTGGGTTCTCAAGAAATGCACCAGGCATTGGCAATCTCAACGTGAATGTGTCCATATTCAATGTATGCAATGCACCATCACACACAGTTTGAATGAATTAACCCATCTCCATCTGGCTTCCACAATGCAGCTTGATTCGATATCTAGTCAATAGAAAATATTATAAAATAGATAATAAATCAGAAATACAGGAGAATCAGCCCAATCAAAAAAATTTATTTCTAGGTTTGGTTAAGGGGGAATATTAACCTAGTACACACTAGGGTCAATCAGTACTAAACCCAGCTTTTTTGAAGCTAGAGATTGCTTAGGTCTTAGTTCCAATATCTGATGTGATGACCATTTGGGTAAACTCAAGAAATGCACCAGAGGTTGGAAACTTCAATGTCCATATCATGACAAGGGTTAGATGGACCTATGCCAATATTCCTACTCAATGTGCCCAATGTGCAGTCTAGATTCAATGCACTATCAGCCCCACCATCACCCCGCCCTGGTTGTAAAATTATTTGCAATAGATTTATGGGTTTATGTGAAATTTTCGGTCACATCTGTGTCAAACAATTTGTCTGGGTGCACAATCAGCCCCATCATTGCCCTGGTTGTAAAATTCCTTGCAATAGCTTTCTAGGTTTATGTGAAATTTTTGTTCATATCTATGTCAAACCATTTTTCTAGGTACTGCTATAGGCGCTTTACTAAAAATTTTAATTCAAAAGATACTCATATTAAATGATATGCACCGAAAATAAACCACCCAAAGTTCAAACTGACATATTCCAAGCACAAGATTCACATAGGATTGCCAAATATAACTTAGAAATAGGAGTAACGAGTATTCATATTAATTCCCAGAATGACATCCACTACAGCTAGAATACTACCAATATTTTATGCTATCAATAAACACATGTAAATAAGGGACACTGAGTATGGAAACCTGGGACTGGTGCGTTCCTTTTGCTGGTTTCCAGATGACTATCTCACACGCAATGAAGAGTCCAAAAGTTCATTTTATGCCCAGATATTTGCATTCACCCATACCAGAGATAAGGAACTCATGTTTCCCTTAGTAAGCAGCAGTCAATACACGAGTTAGTGATGCCAGGACCTCTGGGTAGTGTAAACTCAGACTCATTTAGCTTATACGCAACCTTCAGAGAGTAATTTGCTTGGTCGTTGCAAGGGTGCACAATAGCTGTTATACGGTTAGGAAACTCGTGCTAATCAATATGATCACTCAGCCCTTCTCATCATATTCGTCCAGCAGATGGAATGTGGAATATTGGCCCTCAAGCTCAGGTATATGCGTCCCAACAACTCCGACCAGAACTGAGAACATGTAAATGTATGTCTTAGCTAGTAAAAGAATGTAGCTCGACTAGAAAAATAAAAGGGGACTTGTGCAATGAAAGATTAAAGTTTAGTTTCTATCCCTTAGAAACTCATACGATGCCACCAAAAAATTTGAGGTGCTGCAGATTGGTAGTCGTGCCTATTTCTTCTTCACATTGAACCAAAAAGGAGCAGATCTGGCTTCCTTCCCTTGGAATTTGAAGAGGTGAGGGATGGAAATAGAATATCTTCTCCGCAATGACCCTCTCCTCCTGTGAAATCGAATATTCATTGCATGACGTCGAATTGGAGGGACAATCAAAGGGGTCGGAGCCGAGAGGCGTCACTGGGCTGAGAATGAGTGATGGCAGATGCAGTATGCTGGGCGACAATATTTCGGGCGGAAGCACCACCCTAGTAGATATCCTTCCATTCAGATTGAGGTGGATAGGATTGATCCCCAGACCTATCTGCAAATTTTTTAAATTATGACGCCTTTCGTGCAGCTTGAAAGCGCGTTTTAGAGGACCCATTTCGATTCCGGGAATTGAAAGATTAGAATTTCGTTTCTATCACTTAAAAAGTCATACGATACTTTCCACCACTCAAAATCAGAAATTCGTGGTGCTGAATATTTCCGCCACTCAAAATTCGCAAAAATTCAAGGTGTTGAACATTGCCGCCACTCAAAAGAAAAAGTTCCAGGTTATTTTTATTTGGGTGTTGTTCTTGGATCACAATGTAATTTCACTAGTGTCTAACTAAAAAAATTTAAATATATATATATATAGATAATTAACAAAAAAAAACTCAAAGAAGAACTAGATAAACCCAACCAAAAGAATTAAGTTCTAGGCCATATCAAATGGAATACTAAACTAGCACAAACTCATCTAACCCCAACTATTCCAATCAATGCTAAGCCCAACTATTTTGAATATTGAGTTTGCATATGACTAAGTTCCAATATTTGATATGTTAATGATTCGGTTAAATTTGAGAAATGCACCATAGATGGGTAACCTCAAGTTGACTACCATAACGACATTTAGACTATGCAATTATTTAATTTGATGATTTTAGTTTTTTGGAAACTACATGTAGTATTTTTGGCTCAAAGATGCCCATGCAATAAATTATTGTTGAGCAAGATCCATATTACTAAAAATTATATTTGGTGCTTGTAGGCATTTGTATATTCTATGGGGCTTGGATATAGCCAATATGTATGTCTTTCTAGGGGAAACAAGAGATAGAGACTATGAAGAGTTGATTGGAGGAATGCATAAAACATTGATATTGAAAGGGATCGTCATTAATGGAAGTGAAAATATTTGGAGGAGTCCTACGAGTAATGGAAGTGAAGATGTTTTTCCTTAAGAAATTTCAAATATAGTGTCCGTTATTGTACGTGATGATAAATAAGAATTCAACAACCAATAAATAATTGCATCTCTACATTGGTTTGAGGGATAACTTTGCATCTTATCATATGTAGTTACTTCTCATTGTCATAAGTGATGATAAAGAAAAGTTCAATAGCCAACAAATAATTGAATTTGGATGCAGAGTTAGTCTATTGTATGTAGTTACTTCTCACTGTCATCGCTTTTTGACATTTGTACATATCTGCATGAAGAAAAATCAAACCAATGATATATACTTCAAAGGAATTGTGAAATAAGTCTAATATTGATGAGCAAACTATAACTTATTTGGATAATAAAAAAGGCCACTTTTGATCTAATGTAATAATTTCATTTGTAATATAAATGACTTCACTTAAATTCCCTTGATAAAGTTTCACATTTCATTGTCAATCAAGCAAATCTAAAAGTGAGGGACACAGGGTTCATCAATTACCCTTACTGACAACATAACTCAAAAACTAGCATCCATAATTTTACCACATAGTTGCATAAAATCATGGGTACTAGTGTGCCCAAGTAGTCATAATAGAGGTGGGGAACATGATACAAATTTGAAATGTATCATAGCTGACAAAATAAGTAAAAAATTTCAATGGGACCATGTTTATCTAGTGAATATGGTGCCATGTCATTAGGCCAACCATCAATATTCACTTCTTCACAGGCATAAATAAGAGGTTTGGGCGAGGTTTAATTTATGGGTTAACCAAAAACTAAGTGTGATGCATCCTTCCAAGTCATTTCTCCCATAAGTGATGGAACCCCACATCTTAGGAAGAGTTGAAATGAAACCTTTAAAAATTATTGATACACACCCACAAAAGGAAGAACATAGCATTTATTGCAACATTCACTTGTCATTTACCCTAAAAGAAACATGGAGAGAATGATAATAAGTGTCACTGATCTATCCCTCTTGCATGCACAACTTCTCTACTCAATCAACTACCAATCTAGGAGGCCTTACTAATAGAAACAAGCAGATATAGAAATAAATGAAAGATAGAAGGATAACTAGAAGAATGAGAATGAGCATACCTATGAAGTTGGGGTTCACATCTCCATTATCATTGGGATGGACTTGGGTTTTGGGCTTCTTGTCACGATCCATTCATGAACCCTTGCCACAACTTTTCACAAAACCTCCTTTTCTATCTCTTTTCTCCTGACTTCTTTTATTATCAAGGACAAACAAAAATGTAGATAGATATCTATACCAACAATAGGCACCAAGGACATCAGAAAATTCCTCCCTCGCTCATGTTTTCCACTTTTTTTTCATTTGAATGCCTAGTAAATAGAAATCTCGAACATGTCAAACACCTGCCACAACGTTTCATAGAACCTCCTTTTCTATATATTTTCTCACGACTCCTTCTATATCCATGGATGACCCCAAATATAGATAGATATATGTAGCAGCTATAGGTACCAAGGACATTAAAAAAATCCTCCCTCGATCATGTTTTCCACTTTATTTTCATTTGAATGCCTAGTAAATAGAAATCTTGAACACTACGACGTGTCAACGGGGGAACTTGTTATTTTTCTCTTTTGTGGTTTTTAGTATGTGCAAGTTGTTGGTTTGATAGAGGTGCATGAAGGTGGTATTGAAGGAGGTATCTCTGGGGGTGGCAGTGCTTCTATGTGGAATTCTCCATTTCTGGTGTTTGGTCTAGAAATTGGTGTGCCTGGTGTTTTGGTGGGTGGTTCTTGATCTGTAGTGGTGACAGGAGAGTCGCCCTTTTGGAATAAATAGAGTCGATATCCTAGTGTGGGTTGTGTGAAGCTTCTTGGGAAGTGTCAGCCTGGGGTGTGTTCCTCCCGCCTTCTCCTTCTCCATTTGTTTGAGTTCTTTCTGAGTTTCCCAAATGGTGGCAAGATGGTACCTGGGACATAGTGTGTAGTTTCTTGAGGAAATTTAAGGGTGAAGAGATATCTGGCTTTTGGGCATGGTGGTAGGGGAAATTTTCAGTAGATTGGAATCTGATAACAGTTGGAGATGGCCCTCTTGGTTTTATCACAATGTGACCATCCTCGCGGCACGGGAAATCCTCACCCCCGGCCAAGCAAGGATCTGTTGGCTCAGATGATATGGAAATAGTGGTGGTAGGAGCGCACCGAGGTGGTAAGACCGTCGGTCACTCCCAGCTTGCTGGTGTGGGAATGCGAGGCTGTTGTGGTGGTGGAAGTGTAAGGTCACAACAAACGTAGCATCGGGGTGGTCGAAAGCAAGGAGGAACAGCTAAATGGGGAACTTGTAGGTGTGTAGCTCCCGACCCACGGTAAATTCAACATTGTTTTCTAGAAAACTGTCGGGACCTAATTCAAACTCTGATATATTGGGTGGACGCAGCGGAATGCATTCATAGGGAGGAGCATGTTGAGTTTATGGCCACTTTGGATAGGATGCACTACTTCTAGTGCCAGGTCAGGGAGCGAGTATTGGTGGTGGTCTAGCGAGGAAAAAATTAAATCAGCTTATAGAAAAAGTGGAAAAGTTGGACACTTGGCTCACACACTTCGAAGGGCAAGTCCATTGCAACTTCCGTCCACCACCCCCTCTAGGAAAAACCTTGGAAAACCCAGCTTCCATTACGTCGGATGACTAGTATGCTCTAATGTGTTTTTTATGCATTACATGTATTTTGGTGTCTTTGACCCTCTCATTTATGGATGTTGTCCTTAGCCTCATTTTTGTATTTTTGTCACTTGTTGCAAACATTGGTAAACAAACCTAGTCGGGGTGAGACTACCTATTTTTTTCTTTGTTGGTTGTACATATTTTTCACCATATGAATGAATATCGATGTACAAAAATAAATGTTATGTTTATCTATTCATTGAATGTAACTATGAATATTTGACCTTAGATTTAAAACAAGAGTCACACTTTTAACATAAATCAATGAAGTTTAAAAATTAAACTTTATGGCCAAAGAAATATAAATATACATATTAATTTGACTATATAAATATTACCTTTACTAAAACTATAATGAAGGCATTAGTGTAAAGTAGATAGATGATACATGCAATATTTATGTTAATTATAGATGAATCCATCTGCAGTGTTAAACTTTAGAGACAAAAGAGCATTCGGAATTTTAACGCTATAGATGGACTCAAAGACCTCTTTGTCTATAAATATTAACGCTGCAGATGGATTCAAAAACTCGTTTAGTGAAATGTAACACTTCAGTATCAAAATTGCAAATTTTCATTTATGGAGTGTTACGATTAAAAATTACTAACATAAATGACTAATTCATATACTTTTTGTACATGTTATTTGGTCATATTTTTATTCTTGGACTATAATAGTCATTTGCATTAATCATTATTAATTTTGTCACTTATTATCTAGTCATATATTTTAATCCTAGAACAAATTAGTTATTTAAGTTAGTCACTTTTACTTTAGTCATTTATTATCTAGTCATATATTTTATCCCTAGACTAAATTAGTCATTTAAGTTAGTCACTTTTAGTTTAGTCACTTATTATCTAGTCGTATATTTTATCCCTAGACTAGATTAGTCATTTAAGTTAGTCATTTTTAGTTCGGTCACTTAAAATTTCTCAAATTTAGTAGTATTTCACTTGAAATAATTGCGATGACTAACTTTTTTAGTCACCTAGTCATTAATTTCATCATTTTCTACTAGTGCAGAAAAACAATTTGTTTTGAAACCCTAGTTGGAAAGAGAAGAGGAAAACGAGGGAGAAATATGGCGAAAATGAAAAACGCAAGATTTGAGGTGGAGAAATTCACCGGAAAAATAATTTTTCTCTGTGGAAACTGAAGGTTAGGGATTTGCTGGTGCAACAAGGGTTGCAAAAGGCACTTGATGGGGTAACAAAAAAACCAGCAAGTGTTTCAAACTCGGACTGGGAGGACTTGGATGCCCGAGCTCTCAGTATCGTTCGGTTATGTTTGGCAGACGAAGTACTCTTCAATATTGTTGGAAAGAGTACAACCGCAGGGTTGTGGAAGAAATTGGAAACTCTCTATATGAAAAAATCTTTTACTAACAGAATCTATTTAAAAAGACAATTGTACAGCCTTCAGATGAAGGAGGGTACGAAAATTGCAGATCACTTAAATGTTTTTAATACGCTTATTTGTCAGTTGTCTGATATGGAAGTAAAGATGGAGGAAGAAGACAAGGCAATAACCTTGTTGTGTTCCCTTCCTGAGTCATGGGATCATTTCGTGACCTCAGTCAGTTTGAGCACTGTCGATTCATTAAAATTTGAATCTGTCGTGGGTGCTCTCTTATTTGAAGAGGTACGATAACAATCTAGCATTGAGACTTCTGCACCTGAAGCCATGGTAGCTAGAGGTCAGTCAAAGGAATGGGGGGAGAAGAAAATAGGTTCTTCCAGATCGAAGTCAAAGGGTGGCAAGAAGAGTAAAGAAAAATGCTGGTACTGCAACAAACCGAGACATATCAAGAAGGATTGCTGGAAACGGAAGGAGGCAGAAAACACCAAGGAAGAAAATCAGGTCGATTCAGGTATGGATGATGAGGTTTTAATTGCTGAAGCACTACCTGTATGTAATATCTCACAAAATGCTGACTATTGGCTATTAGACTCTGGTGCTTCTCATCATATGAGTCTGCACTGAAATTGGTTTTCATCGTATGAAACTGTAGATGGTAATTTTGTTTTCATGGGAAATAATGCATCTTGTCAGACTATTGGGATTGGAACTGTGAAAAATAAAATGTATGATGGTACAATTAAAACCTTATCTGATGTTAGGCATGTACCTGATCTAAAGAAAAACTTGATTTCCTTGGGAGTTTTAGATTCGCATGGTTATAAGTTTATAGGTCAGAATGGAGTGTTGAAAGTCTCGAAAGGAGCCTTGGTTGTTATGAAGGCTGAAAAGGTCGGAAACTTGTAAAAACTCAAGGGAATCACTCAAGTCAGTGAAGCAGCGATCGTGTCAGATAAAGCAGAAGAAGGTTCTCGTCTATGGCATCAACGGTTAGGTCACATGAGCGAGAAAGGTCTTCAGGTACTGATGAATCACAAGCTACTTCCTGATTTGAAATCCTTGGAGTTGGATTTTTGTAAATATTGTGTGTTTTCCAAACAATGTAAACAAAGATTCAAGTCTGGCAATCATAATAGCAAGCAGATTTTGGACTATATTCATTCTGATCTGTGGGGACCATCTCCTACTATGTCCTATGGAGGTGCCTTGTATTTTTTAACTTTTATTGATGCTTTCTCCAGAAAATTTTGGGTCTATATGTTGAAAAAGAAAGCTGACGTGTTTAATGTGTTTAAACAATTTTAAAAAATGGTGGAAAAGAAAATAGGAAAATCAATCAAATGTTTAGGAACTGACAATGGCGGTGAATTTACCTCTTTAGAATTTGAGCAATTTTGTAAGAATGGAGGGATAGTTAGAAATAAAACTGATGTTTATACTCCTCAGCAAAATGGTGTTGCTGAACGGATGAATTGGACTCTTATGGAAAGAGCTAGAAGCATGATTAGTAATGCTAATCTGCAAAAGGAGTTGTGGGCAGAAGCAGTACCTACTGCTTGTTATTTAGTTAACAGATCACCTTCGGTTTCAATAAACTGTCAAATTCCTGAAGAAGTTTGGTCGGGTCAGTCTTGTGATTATTCACATTTGAAGATTTTTGGTTGTGATGCCTATGTTCTTATTCCTAGAAATCAGCGTTCAAAATTAGATCCAAAATCAAAATGTTGTGTCTTTGTTGGATATGATTATTCAGTGAAGGGATATAGGTTGTGGGATCCTACTTCACGGAAGATAGTCATTAGTAGAGATGTAACATTTGATGAATCATCTCTTTTAAAATAAAATGTTGAAAAAGTTGAAGAGAAGCAGGTATCTCCAGGTCAGCAGATTCAATTGGAGACTGTACCTTTTCTAGAAAGTAGAAAGGAAGGAGAGACTTCTGAAAAAGGTGGAGAAGCAGAGGAAACTAGAGAAATTCCAGAATCCAGTCAGCAACCAGTCACTCTAAGAAGGTCTACAAGGGAAAGAAGAACACCCAAAAGGTATGAAGACTCTGCTTCATCATTTGCATTGATTATTGAAGATGGGGAACCATCTTGTTATCAGGAAGAAGTTGATGATGCAGATAGCAAGATATGGAAAAAGGCTATGGAAGAAGAAATGGACTCCTTAGCCAAGAACAATACCTGGGATCTTGTAGAACTTCCTGAAGGGAGAAGCATTGTTGGGTGCAAATGGGTCTTCAAGTTGAAGAGAAAAGTTGATGTAAGTATCGAAAGGTATAAGGCGAGACTGGTTGCAAAAGGGTATTCTCAGCTTGAAGGTATTGACTTTCATGAGATCTTTTCACCAGTTGTTAAACTTGTTTCTATTCGTACTATGTTAGCACTAACTGCTTTACTTGACCTTGAGTTAGAAAAGTTATATGTTAAAACAACCTTTCTTCATGGTAATTTGGATGAAGAGATATATATGGATCAGCCAAAAGGTTTTGTACAAGGTCACAACAGAAGATTAGATTGCAAGCTCAGAAAATCATTGTATAGCCTAAGGCAGTCACCCAGGCAATGGTACAAGAAGTTTGATTCCTTCATGATGAGCCAGAATTTTATCAGAAGTGAGTATGATCATTTTGTATACTTCAAAAGTTTCAATGGCATATTCATTATCTTTGTGTTGTATGTTGATGATATGCTTATTGCAAGCAAAAGCATGGAAGAAATTAGCAGGTTAAAGGCTCAGCTATCTAGGACGCTTGAAATGAAGGATCTTGGAGTGGAAAAACATATCTTGGGCATGGAGATACACAGAGACAGGAAGAATGGTAAGCTTTGGTTATCACAACAGAAGTATGTGGAGAAAATACTTGAAAAGTTCGGTATGAACAATGTGAAACCTATTAATGTTCCATTAGCTTCCCATTTTAAGCTTTCTTCGGATTTGAGTCCTAGAACTAATGAATAAAAGCAGTATATGTCTCATGTACCATATACAAATGCGGTAGGAAACTTAATGTATGCGATGGTATCTACAAGACCTCACATTTCACATGTAGTTGGAGTTGTCAGTAGGTTCATGGAAAATCCAGGGGAAGAACATTGGCAAGCATTGAAATGGGTGCTTTAGTATTTGAGAGGCACAAGTGACCATTGCATCAGCTTTGATGGTCGTGAAGGTACAGTCTGCGGATATGTGGATGTTGATTATGCAGGTGATTTGGACAAAAGGAGGTATACTATAGGTTATGTTTTTACTCTTGCAGGTGGAGTAATCAGTTGGATGTCAAAGCTTCAAGAAACAGTTTCTTTGTCCACTACTGAAGCAAAGTATATAGCTGCTTCAGATTCCTGTAAAGAGGAAATCTGGTTAAAAGGTCTACTTGATGAGATTGGAAGGACGTAGGAGAAAGTGAATGTGTTTTGTGATAGTCAGAGCGCTATTCATTTGGCTACAAATCCAGCCTATCACGGCAAGACCAAGCACATCGATGTAAGGTGTCAGTTTGTGAGACATATCATCGAAGGCGGAAAATTAGTCCTCAATAAGGTCCGCACACAGGAGAATCATGTAGATATATTCACGAAGCTAGTTACAATAGAGAAGCTGAGATGGTGTCTTGCTTCTCTCGCCTTGCAGAAAAGATGATAAATGGGCATTAGGATTTCTGTTTTCAAGGTGGAGTTTGTTATAAATGTGACAACAGATGTAAATTTACTATGTAGTTAGAATAACATAATTTTAGGTAAATAACGAGATATAGTTGAATAAAGAGATAACAAAATATGTCTAGTTAAAAGAGGTGGCCCGAGAGGCTTGTAAAAATGAAGAATTTCATCAATAACGTTTGTAAGTGATTTATCTTTCAGTTGTTCAATTTCAGGTACATTTCTCCTATTATCTTGTGTGTTTCCTTGTTTTCCCACAACATACACATTTCCTCACCTAACTTCCCCAAAGTTATGAATATCAATTGGGCAACCATCTGAAAAGATAAGTTTGGAAGGAATACATACATGAATATTTAACTTCAATAAATTCAAAAATATGTGAAGAGATCTAGGCATTGAATGGTGTTGGGGAAAAAGTATTCAATAGCACAATCTTTGAGTTTTAATTAAACTCATGACACTATGGGATGGCTAGATATCAACTCTGTGAAGAAGATATTTTCGACAATTGCCAAATACGTCCTTTAAAAGAGCACACACCCCTCCTCTATCTTCTGGGTTGAATTTAAGGTCAATTAATGGCTCGGCGGATGAGGATGAGTTTCATTTTTTTCATAGAGCTCCGAAGGGAAAATATGATACAAAGATCAGTAAGGGGCTATCTACCTCTCTATGTAATTTTCATTTGGAGAACTCTATGAAGGAGAATATGACTCATCAAGGTAAGGTGAAAGTTGAATCTCATAGAGATTCTTGTGGTACAGGTTCAAAATGTTGGAGACTCAAAGATTTTCTCGATAGAAGCGACAACAACATAAAGAGGGAAGGATGTGTTGCTAAGATTGCCCAGCCTGAATATTCTTCCTATAAAGAAAGCACATACACATGAAAGAAAGAAATGTAATATATTCCAGGATCAACAGAAACATGGATGTATAAATAATTCGGCATTAAATCCTACAACTTGTACCATGTATGAAGTGAAGCCTACATTATCTATTTTGTGAAATTTTATAGGGAATTAGATTATCATGACCACGACATGGTAGAAATTAAATAATTTCTTTCAACTAGTTTATTCAATTAAACATCTCTTAAAATAGAAAATTGAGATGACCTCTACCTGATTATATGCATTCTTATTCGAGGAAAAGAAAAAATAATGGTAAAAGGAAAAGCTTACCTACTTCTTTTTCTAAGGTCTCAGGTCTAGTGAATAGCCATGAAGCTATTCCATAAAGTTCCAAAGCCATTATGTCATGAGCCAAGATTAAAGACCCAGCGACGAGAGTCATCAAAGCAGAAACAAGAGCACATTAAGTAAGAAAGATCTTCTCCCTTAACCTTGAGAAGCCCCTTCAAACATACTCGGTTGTAGGAATGAAGTGAGTCTTAAAGATGAGGCATTCATCTTGGAATGGCAAAGTCTGAATGGCGAAGTGACGATGCGTCTATGCACTGCCTGCCCACGAAAGAGAAAGGTTTCCTTCAATGGTTGTACTAGTGGAAGTTTTACAAATTCGTGAAACATTTAGTGTTTACAACTAATGCTAGTATTATTTCACTGGAAAAATAACAACAAAACATATCCAATTTAATGCATAATTATAGCCTCTTCGCCCTGAGAAAAAGCCAAATAAAACAATTAAACTAAACACTTTTCTCAATGAACAATAACGCTAAAAGCTATAGCCTAATTTCTAAACTAACTAATGTTTAACCATCGATTCTGATTAATATAGTCCCACGTCATACGACAGGGACTAATAAGACCTCAATAAATGAGGCTAAACTCTTATTGATTCAAGCTATCAATCACAACATATTGATTCAAGGAATCAGGATTAAGAGAATACAATATAAAATGCAAATTAAAAATAACATGGATTTCATTATCAACATTGAATTCTCTACACTTTTAATTGACTATCGCTAGAACTAGTAATTGAAATAATATGTTTAGAAAAGTTATTGGATGAGCCTAATTAATTTATTATTATTATTAGATTTTAATTATTTATTAAAGAAATTATATATTATTATTTTTTAAATAAAAATAAAAAATTTAGAAAAATTGTATAAAAGAAATTTAAATATATTTTTTTATTAATTTATATTAATATAATTGCTACTTCTATATAATTGTCATTTTCCTCTTTGTATAGATTTATAGTTATCGAATTTATGTCGATATCAACTTCATATATATTTAGAAAAAAAATTGTTAAAATAAAGCATTTTAATGTTCTAAATATAATAAGAATTAATATTGACATATACTTAAAATTATTATAATAATAATAAACTATTTTAATTTTGCATGATCAAATATCTCCATATACATATTGATGTAAAATATCAACTTCATATTTATCCATATATAGAAAAAAAATTATCAAAATAAAATATTTTCATTTTTTATATAAAAAATATTCAATGTAAATTATCAATAAAATATTTTGATAGAAATTAATATTAACACATACTTAAAAATATAATAATAATAATAATAAATTATTTTAATTTTTTCTGATAAAATGTCATATAAATTACTTATATAATATATATTATTTTAAGAAACTATATATATATTATGATTAAAATGTTTATTTAACATTTAAAAATACAATTTAAATAATGAAAAATAACACATTATTTATATTTAACATGAACCTTGTGAACTTAAATCAAACATAACATTGTTTTTAGCCTCCAAGAAATATCTTAATGTGGAAATCCTTGGTCATCTCCTTTTGTTTATGGTAATGAAGGCTATTAAGATTCAAATCCCTCTATTTTTAGATACATATTATCTTCTCATCAAGTATCAAATATTCCTTCTAGAAGATTTCTAGAATCTATGATAAAGTGTCCTTTTTGGTGTCATCTTTCGTCTGGTTCTTTGTTTTCTATGTTAGATGCAACTTCTATCATAATATAATCGTAAATGTTGTAGTGATTGCTCTTATTTCTAATATCCCTACATTAATGCTAAATGGTTATGGCCTTTTTCTCTTTTTAATCCTTTTTTCTTTTTTTTGGAAATTTTGTGGTGCTTTTTTATTTTTAATCACTTAAATATTTTTTTATTTTATGTTTTCTTTTCCTTTAACTTTTTTCACTCTTTTTGGGAGCTTTGTGGAGATCTTTTTATTTTTAGTCACTGGAATATTTTTATTTTATTTTATGTTTTTCTCTCCTTTAACTCTTTCCACTTTTATTTTATGTTTTCTTCTCTTTTAACCCTTTTCACTTTTTTTGAAAACTTTGTGGTGATTTTTTTTTTTTTTTTAACCACTTGAATACTTTTTTATTTATTTTTATTTTATGTTTTCTAGATACCATGCTTATAGACAAATCTGATCCACTATTTTTTGCTAGACACTATTACCTAAATTCATAAAAGACTATTCATACCTCAGAGATACTTGAGTAGATATGGCCTCCTGGTAGAGATGTCCAACCTGATGGCCATGTTCCCAAATTTAATGGTGTAATTTTGTACATTCCACCGTTACCTGTGCGTAAAGTAGAAAATTAGACCACCATTTAAGTAGTGAATTTTTTCAGATTTCTGATGGCTACGACCGAAGTGATGACTGTAGTCCCAAGGAAAAGCGAAAGCAACTGGCCCAGACAGCACTAGCCACCATATTGAAGACTGCGTCCCATAGCGTGCCTGGAGCAAACTGACAAGTAATAGCAACATAGCTGAGTTCGACTAAGAATAACAACATAGATGAGCTTGACTGAGAATTAAATATTTTCAGTTTCCTTGCAGGTAGTAAGCATGTGATTGGGCCAATGTTGTGAGAGGTGATGTAGAACGAGATACTCCTAAACCTAACCATGATATCTTTGACAATTTTTAAGCTATGGGATGGTGAAGTAGGAAACTGTAAAAGTTCAACAACTATTTATATGAAATTTATATCGTATTATGGGGTAGATTTCACTTAAAAACGTAAAGGTAAATGTAAATGTAAAAGTAAATATTTGACATGTAATATTTAAAATTTAAAATTTTACATTTTTAATCTAATGTTGGTTATTATTATATATAGACAAAATACAAATTTAAAATATGAAGAGTTTTAGGAACACTAAAGAGGTTTAAGAACACTAAAAAAATTGTGGTAAATAAATATAAGTATAAATAAACTAGAGGTATGGTAAATAAATAAAACCTCTTTTTATACTTACTCTAGAGGTATGGTAGATAAATAAAAATATAAATAAACTAGAGATATGGTAAATAAATAAAACATATTTTTATATTTACTCCATAAACATCTTTAAATTTACAAAAACTCAAAAAAGAAGCTTTATTTAGGGGAAGCCCATGGGTGAAATACCATAGGCCAAATTCCATATTTATAAAAGAGATATGATAAATAAATAAATATAAAAGAGGTATAAAGTGATATGGTAAATAAATAAAAATATATCAAATAGGATTATAAATCAATGTCTAATTATATACCAAGCCAATGGGCCAAATAGCATAGGAAATAAAAGAGGTATGGTAAATAAATGAAACTTATTTTTATATTTACCCCATTAACCTTTAATATTTACTAACACTAAAAAAATAGGTTTTATTTAGGTGGGTGAAGCCTCTAGCCCAAATATCATGGAGCATATTATTATCAATACCATGCCAAAAAAATTACTTTTTAACCCTAATATTAATATTAATATTAAAATATTAATATTATTATTATTAAATCTAATATTTATATTAATATATTATAATATTATTGTTATTATATTTAATAATTTTGGAAAAAATTGATAGAGGTGGAGAGATAGGAGGTGACAAGGGAGAGATGGAGATAATGTGAAGGAAAGCGGAGAGGAGGAATGAAGAGAGAGAGAGGGAGAGGAGTGAGATAGTTAGAGAAGGGTAAGAGAGGGAGAAGGAGACATAAATATGGATGTGGGAGAGAGAAGGAGAGAGCCAGGGAGACAGTGAGAGGATTGGAGGGGGAGAGAGAGAGAGAGAGAGTGAGAGAGAGATGAGGGAGGAGAGAGGGCGGTAGGAGAGAAAGGGATGGAGAAGAAGGAAGAGAGAGAGAGGAGAAGAGAGCGAGGGATAGATAGATGGAGGTGGAGGGGGATAGAGGGAGGGAAGAGTAAAGACATAGAGAGGAAGTGAAAAGGGGGGGATGGAGAGAGAGAGAGTATGTTTAGGGGTGAGATAAAGAGACATTTGATCCCTCTCAACACTTGATAGATCTGAGTTAAGATAGATCTAGGCTGGTACAATATATAGTCAAGGGAGTGTAGGTTGTGTGTTGGGGACAATAGGTTGTCTTCCTTTGAACTTTTCTGAATTTAGTGTAGTAACATGTTGTTGTCCTATGTAACTTGATTATGTATTCATATGTATCTCACTCTCATGTCATGACATAAGAAAGACATGTCTTTATATGTAACTAGGTTATTTATTTATTCATAGACATAGCTAGTATAAGATTGATGAATCAAATTAAAAAAATTAAAAAATAAAAATTGTGTTTGTGAGATGGAAAAAACAAACAAAAAAAAACAATTTTGTTTGTTAGACGGTGAAGGATTACTTACTATGTACTTCTTTATTCTTAGGAATAACAAGTAGATGTTATTAGTAGACATAGCTACACTAATCTTAGGCCAAATCTTATTTATTTATTTATTTTTGTTAGAAATGAGTTTTTAACTACATATATGGATTTAGCCCCTTGAAAAACCTTTGGATCACTTCAATTGTGGAGATTTTATAACTCAAAGTTGCGGTTACAAGAAATCCTTAACAAACTATAGACAATTTAAACCAAAAACTAGTGTTGTCTATAGAGGTGAAATCCTTACGAAATTGTAGAGAATTTAAAATTGTAGACAATTTAAACCAAAAACTGGTGTTGTCTATAAAGGTGACAAATTTGACTAGATGACCAAACTCTTTGGAATCCGACTATATTTTTTAAAGCATATGACAGTAAGAGTGCTTGAATCTTATTTTTTATTTTGAAAATGGATTTAACATCATCAAAGACCTATTTGGACCCAAAATCTTGGATCTTGACAATTGTAACCCAGATTTCTAAAAATATTCGCCATATTTTAACAAAATTGCACTAAAATTTCCATTATTTTCCACTAAATTTCAAGTCTCATTAAACTATACTCTAAAAATATGTAAAAGAACCCTACAAAACTTAAAAGAAATAAACTATGCTTCTCAAAAAGTTCACAAATTCATAAAATTGTGTTGGTCACTTTGTCAAGGATTATGTACTTCCCAATAAACAAAATAGTGATGCTTTTCAAAGGCATGTTCTCCGCTTTTCCACTTATTTTCCACATTTTTAAGTGACTCTTCATCCATTTTTAAATTAAAAGACATCTTCGGTTAAAAATCATCCTTCAATACCTTTTACCCACACTCGTTGCAATGGTCGATATTTCAGAGGAACATCGCATGTATGTGTTTTAACGATATAGATCTAAAACTTTTGATAATAATAACGTTATTATTTGTAAATTTTTTTTCTCCGATTAAAGATTTTAATTATAATAGTTTACTATAAAATTAGAATACAATTAAATAATAAGCTTATAATGTGCTTGAGATATTTTTTTTTAATCAATAGGAAAAAAACACTAAATTTTTTTATGTAAAATATATACACATATAGCTGGACATGTATCCAAAATATGTTCAAACTAAAAAATGAATGTAATTTAGCTGCTTCTAACCTTATGCTAACATGATTATAAACTTTTTACCACCATTTTAACTATCATAAAAAGCAAAGAGGAAGTACTATGGAAAAAAATGTTAAAGATACACAATATAATCCACATGAAACAATAAAAGAAAATCCCACATATTTTGTTACAAGTTCAAGGTTACCCAAAATTAACAACCCCTTCACCAGGGATAATATTACCCTCATTTCGCTGGAAGTGGATAATACTAGGGGAAACATTGAGACCTTTCTTCAATAGGGAGTCGGCGGGCTCATTGCAGCACCTGATGGTGTGAGAATGTGATTTCCATGAATCATTAGAACGAAAAGAGATGCGCTCCAACCAATTGGAGAAAGAGGAATTCGAAATAACAACATGACCATTTACAGACTCTATAATGACTTCCAACCAATTGGACAAAGAGGAATTGGAAATAAAAACATGACCATTTACCATCTCTTTAATGACTTTAGAATCCCCACATATGGCAATACAACATATATGGATATGCTATGCAAATTGTAGAAGAGCCCGAAGTCCTACTAGTTTAGCATGAGTATTGGAACCAGAACCATCGTTCCAGTGTAGTATGAAAGTTCAAGTGTAGTATGAAAGTGGTATGGGAACTGATCCAAATCACAACCCCTCATCCATAATTTCCAGCTTGGGAAGTGATTTGGATCTTGGAGAGAGCCTTTCGATATCTAAAAAAATGAAATACAAGAAGAAAAGAGGAGAACACAATAAAGAAAACCACAAAGACACTTTTTATTAAAGTAGAGAATAATTGTAAAAGATGCATTGTTGGTGAAAATATGTCCTTTTACAAAATGGAATTGGTTACTTGTAGTCTTTTTTAGCTATAATGCCACAGATAAATTCCATGGGTGAGTAAATACCATGGTTGAACAAATACCATGGTTTGATGCCACTTACAATGCCATGGGTAACATGGATGGATAAATACCATGGGTAAATTCCATGGATGGATAAATACCATGGGTAGATGAATACCATCGGTGGATGCCACTTTCCATTCAGATCATTCCTCCCTACTTAAGAAGCAGTGGTCCCCATTACGTGAAGTTCCCTCCTCATAAGACTTTTTTTAATATGAAGAGCCACTAAAGAGAAGGGGGTTTTGTGGTTAACCCATAATCGTAATGAAAAAAGCTCCGAAAATAGAGATACCTTGTAATGCTTATGACCAACTATGATACTGACAATGTGTGTCCTATCAAATGGACTTAGATGAAGTGTGGTTTTGTGGATGACCCGTAATAATGACAAACAAATATGGAAGGATGGAGATACCCTGCAATGCTTGTGACCAACTTTGATACTAACAGTGTGTGTCGTAACAAATGGGCTTCGATGTAAGGATTTTGTGTAGTTGAACCATAACTTTGGTTTTGTGGGTGACCCATAACCATGATAGTGGCTTGTTTGGTAGATTCTCCCATGCAATGAAATGTTGTAAAGGCTTCTTTCACATTATAGATATCTCTCTGCAACTTTGTTGATAATGTATGTTACAGGTGATGAAATCAAATTTTGTCAAAGACCAATTATAGGTATTCAAGAGATGTTTCCATCAATATAAGACACTTGAAATTGACGACCTATGGAGTGAGAAAATGATTCAGAAAACTCATGGTACCTGTGGTCGTGCAACTTTCTATACATGTGTAACTTCAATTTCTAATATCTCTCAAACTGAGAAATAGAATCAAATTCCATAAAAAAACCACTTGGTATAAAAGAAACTAATTTCAAATGAACTATTTTGAACTTTATAAAATAATATATGGAGGTCGTAAAACTTACCTGAAGTTGTATAAATATTTTTGAAAAAATATGAAACTGAAATATGTGTAAAAACATCATTCCCATGGAGTTGTAACCTAAATATGATACCACTTATCTAGATCTTGGGCAAAGGCCCAGAAGATCTAAAAAATTGAAAGACCAAAAGAAAAGAGGAGAACAAAGTAAACAAAACCACAAAGAAACTTTTTATTAAAAGAAGAATAATTGCAGAAACTACATTGTAGTGGACAATCTTTCATTTTACTATATGAAACTTGTTGCTTGTAGCATTTTTTAGTTATAATACCACAGCTAAATTCCATGGCTAGGTAAATACCATGGGTGGATGTCACTTACAATACCATGGATAAATTCCATGGGTGGATGAATACCATGGGTGGATGTCACTTACAATATCGTAGGTAAATTCCATGGGTGGATGTCACTTACAATATCTTGGATAAATTTCATGGGTAGATAAATACCATGGGTGGATGAATACCAGTGGATGTCACTTTCCATTCAGAGAATTATAGCTTTTACAAAATGAAAATGCTTACTTGTAGCCTTTTATAGTTATAATACCACAAGTAACTTCCATGGGTGGGTAAATACCATGGGTGAATGAATACCATGGGTGGATGCCATTTACAATACCATGGGTAAATTTCATGGGTGTATGAATACCACGATGGATGCCACTTACAATACCATAGGTAAATTTCATGAGTGTATGCATACCATGGTGGATTCCACTTACAATACGATGGGTAAATTTCATGGGTGGATATATATCATGGGTGAATGAATAACATGGGTAGATCGCAACCATGTCGAAAAAGCCTACATGAAAAGGAAAATGAAATGGTGTGTGCAAAAAATCTATATACTAATGGACAGATTTATTATCAAATATTAGTCAATTCCACCATTTCCATATCTCGCAAAAAGCAAAAAGATAGGGTTTTAGTTTTTCCTTTTTTTTTTTCTTTTTGTGCATCCCACCCAGAAAAACAAGAGATTTCTGAGGTGAAGGATGGAGGAACATGGACTCGAAAATGTGTTATAAGATAACTATAAATAGCGTTGGAAAAAAAAAACTGAAAAATGTGTTATAAGATAACTATAAAATAGGAATAATTGAATGACACTTTGAAGACCACATTTACAGAGCGAATAGAAGCCCTGATGGATGAAATCACGTTTGGAGAGATTATCCACGTGAGGATGTGGTTGTTCCAAGCAAGCCAACCGAAATTTATGATCTTGATACCTTCCCATGCCACAAAGAACAAAACCAACATCGATTGGGACATGGATCTCACAATCTGGAAAAATGTTTATAAACATCTACTATAATAACGACTCCTCCTCGCAATAGACCACCATAAATTATAAAATGGTCGCCGGGTTTCCTCCATAAACTAGCCATTTGAATTTGTACTGCATATGCATCCAAATTGACCTCGCCCTCCCCAGCATGGTTGAATACAACAACCTCCTTCCAAATAGGTTGAATTATTTATCTATGAGATTAAAAATTAGGGAATGTTTGTTTGATGTTATTATAGTTGAATTAAGCTCTTTATAATTTAAGTATTTTGATAATTACAATTAAAATTCTCTATTATTGTAAGGTTTTATGTAAACAAGCACACAAGTTTATATATATATTAAAGGATTTCATCACATTTTAAGTTAGGATGATTTCAAGAAATTTTATAAGTAATATTTACTACTAAATTTGTAAACTATAAATAGAGACTTAAAATACAAAAAAGTTCAATTGTTGAACCAAAAGTGCTATTAAATTAAATTAACATGTCGAGGAATACAATTTTTCTCATTCCATATATTTTACTATCTACTGTAATTGCATTTTCTCTTGCCTTTTTAAGAAGCTTCAAAGTTCCATTATGTCTCTTCCATTTAATCCCATAAGATGTACTCCAATTAAAAAGTGAGAAGCTGCGTATAAATGATTCATTTTGTGCTACTATAATACTGTGGGAATTTTGCCAAAAAAGGAATATACTTATACAAGATTAAAGATTAAAATTTGAAAGGTGAAACCTCCATAATTTCCCAATGTTGAATACAATAATTTCCTAATGTTGAATACAATATAGAGGATATAACATAATACTAGCAAAAGAAGGGAAGAATAAGCCCCTCCTCTTTACATGAATGCTCTAATCCTCTAGGTTCCAAACCAAATTTTTATTCCAAAACGGTGAAATGGAACTAAAACTAAGATCATAAATACAATAAAAATTAACCTTTGAAATGAAGCAAGTAACTAAAAATATAACGGGTAGATAAAAAACTATGTTATTTAGAACAAAAAAAATGCTTAAATTTAAGCTTGAGCTCTCAAAAAACACTAATATAAATTTCAATTGCATGAATTAATATGGGGAAATCGGTAAAATAAACTAATCAGACTTTCCATGGGAATTATTTGTTCAAATTCCTAGTTGATCTTCTAAATCCACCAATACCTCATAATAGTTGAGCTAATTCAAACTAGTCCCTTGTTAGATGGAGCAATTTTTATTGGGAATATGAAACAACCACCTTCCTATGACCTCCATTAACTCTATCCAATGCCATTACTCTAATTGTGGGTCTTGATAGCATGTTGAGTTTCTATCTATGGTTAAAATTACTATAACTCAAAAATTCTATGGGCTTTTGAACTGTGATTACAAATGGCATGTTTAATTATTAGAAATCCCATTTTTACTCATGATTAAAAGCCCATCTTTAATTATGTATTCTATGTCTTCAACTAATGTTATATTAGCCCAAGTGTCTAAAATAGTGTTCAAAAACATCTCAAAATGGAAAAAAGAAACACAAATTAATGAATTCAATGTATTATTACTTAAACAATCAGATTAAAAACCCCATAAAAATATGTAATAGTATTCAAAATTCAAAACATGGAGAAAAATAAGACATCGATAAATGAGGCTAAATTATTATTAGTCCTTTTCATCACAACATGGGACTATAATGATCGATTAGTGTTTGTTAGCATTACATTTTTATTATTTCCTGTGTTGTTTGTTATTCGTATGTGTCGTATGACCATACTAAAGAATAGTTTTTTATTCATATGTGCTCAGCTGACCATACTAAAGCATAGTCTAAGTGAGATTTTGTGGTTTTTTCCTATACTCGAGGAAAAAAGGCGGTAAGTATAGGGATTTTTTTTTCTCCATTCATGTTTACGAATTGTAGACTAGTGCTAGCATTCGTTTGGGAGTATGAAATGCTACTAGTGAAGGGACGGGAAATACTATTAGTGAAGGGTCATGACGGATATGGCATGAAAGGTGAGGTTAACAGCTATGGTGGATACATGTAGATGTCGTGTCTCCTACGGATGCATGTGGACAACACATCACCTTCCTAGTAATATAAGAAGGGTTGAGGCAGTATCATATGGGTTGCCATCATGTGGCCTGCATGGTGATATCAGAAAGGTTGTGAGGGCTCAAGCGAGGAGGGGAAGGGCTAACAATGAAGAAACACAGTTGCAGTGTCCCACTATGGTCCCACACTACAGTGAGGCTAATCACAAAGAGTAGAGCTAGGAATTAGCTTCTGAAATCAAGTGTTAAAGAGGGGAGGGGATAACGACCCTAAAACTTGACGAAACCATAGAAGCCCTCCAACTATACCCCTTCCTTAACCTTGACATAAACCCTTTACGGATTTACACACCCAAACATGGAAGGAACCTGCTCAGGTGATTCTGCAGGAAGATTCTCGGGAACTTATAGACCTTTAGCCCTAGACCAAAAATCAGCGCATGCTGGTAGTAGGTATAAAGATCTAGGCTTACGATCTTGTTTAGGGGAGACAGGGGAGTACACTTGCACAAGCGAGTAGGTAGGTGGTGAAATACTAATGCCTCGATTTTCTTACCATTCTAACCAAGCGGGGATGTGAATAAACTCATATATTTTTCTATCATGCAGGAAGAATTTGGTCACAGAACACGAGGCACTAAAGTATATGATCATGAACTGGGTACTAGAAAGTATGGATTTATAGACGAGGTCGCGTCAGTAGCATAAGACACAACTATGTCATATTTTCTGAAGATTAGATAGATTATAAAAATCACACAGGTGTGGGATAAACAATTCATACTTAGAAGTTTCATTTACGGGTTAATCTCCTTTTGTAACTGGGATAAAACCTTGAGAGATCAAGAATGGCATGCTGTTATGAACTGATAGAATAGGAAACTTGGATGCAGCGGGACCGAGATGTTGCAGGATGGGATAAGAAACAACCAGGTAGGATATTACTTATGCAAAATTCTTGTTGCAGGGTTCACTCCCTAATGGACGCATTATGAGAGACTAGAAAAACAGGATAGGTCGTAGGTCAGTCCTCATACCAACAGAAAACCGCTAATTACCACCTAAGAGCTACTCGAGCAAGCTAACCCAAATTGAGAGCATTATCAGTCCCTACCTAGACTATGGTGATCGATATATCGTTGAATTTCAATTAGTTTTTGTGTTGACCGAACTTTTTCCCACGCTAATTTTGTTTATCCAAACTTTCTAAATATATATTTTCACCATTTAATTTTTTATGTTAAATGTTTTGGTGGGAGAAAGTAGACCTCTTATTGCTGGTTTATCTCCAAATTTATGTTCCAAAGTTAGGTTTTTTGTTGATCCAAACATTTTTTATCCAAAGTTTCTAATTTCAGCAACCATTTTAACTTGTTTATCCAAAGTTTCTAATTTTATCATTTATTAGTCCTGGTTTTCTTGTTTTATCCAAAGTCTCTACCTGGTCTTTATTTTCTTTGCCTCATCTTTTGATTTTTTTGTAGGTGGTGGTGTTGTGTGCAGTTGAATTTTCTGCAAGTGGTAGGTGGTGGTGTTATATGCAGTTTTTGTGCTGTCATCATTTAGGAAGGTGGTGGTGTTGTATGCAGCTGTTGTGTTGTCATCATTCACTAGCGCTATGAAGCTGTTGTACTGTCATCATTCACTACCATTATGAACCATGAATCTACCATGAACCGTGAATATCTTAAATATTCAGGGCCTCTTTATGACCTTGAACCAGAAGCATAAGTAGCATGAGCATAGGTTACCACAGGCTTCATGATCCAGGTGCGTGACTGAAGCGACAGCATAGAGAGGAGATGATAACTTAACCAATGTTTACGTTGAACCCCATTAGATGAATGGGCCAAGAAGAAATACAACACATACTATTGAATGAACGGATCTATCTTTTCCACACCTTCCTTATCGATGGTCGCCCCCCATTCCTGCTGCGTGAGCTCGGTAGTGATCTATGCATCTCGTCTGGTTTAATTCTAGAAAACTCAAAATGTGCTCTAAGAGGGTGGTTGGGCACATTCACAGTAAGGCTAGGGTTTGAGGTTTTCCTGGTGATATGACTTGAGTCATTCTTCTTTGCAATTGCTTCATCGTCTTCATCAAGGTTGCGTCTTCTCTTATCGCTAATGTTGTACATTTTCATGGCTGAAGCCTTGGGTAGAAAGTGAGAAAAGGAAAGGATTTTGTCAAATATCAGGGGAATTCAAATAGCAAGAGGAGTCTGAGCGATAAAGCATTTGCAATTTACCCTTTTGACAACCCAAGAAATGGTAGAGTCGGTTCAGTGATGCTGGGAACTAGCGCAATGACCGGATCTTTGGCCCAACCTTCTGCCTGATGCTTGGAACTAGCGGTCGTCTTCGTTCCTGTGTGCCAGGTAATAAGTATTCATATTCGTTTGTTGGAAAGGTAGTTGGATTCCTATGTGCCCAGGAAATTGGCCAAGATTGTGGAGTACTAGGACGTCGATTATGAGGCGTTCATAGTGAAAGATGAGCAGAGAGAGTTAACCCTACATGATGTAGACTTTATGATAGTCCTATCAATGTACGGAGTCGTAGGTGGTATTCTGCTAGTGAGACCACGAGACAGACCTCTTGACAACTTCATTGACTGCATAGACGGTAGTGCATAGCCGCCTGACATAGCCATCAATATTGAGGAAAAAGAAAGATTTAATAACATTCATAAATGTGCATGTAAGGCCTAATTTTCCATCAAAATAGAACTACTATTACACAAAGTATAAGCAACAAATACATCTTGAAACATTTTCTGTTATGAAAGCACCTCCCTTTCATGCATGAGAGTAGATCAGAGAACTTGTTATTGTTATAAGATATTTCTTTCTTGCTAGTAGCTTAGGCAGACATACCTACATGTTATTATATGTATTGAAGGTCTTGCCACAGACTGGACATGAGAACTGAGTAGGTCCTATGAGAATCTATGTTGAAGTTGGTATCCATTACTGCCCCTCGCGGACCCTTCCTGCTCGTTATTTCTCTTTATCTGCTGCATGATCATAGCTATAATTGGTCCTAGATTGATGATCAGCCTTGAAACTTATAGAAACCCTAGATTTATTATTATAATTGTAAATATTGGTGCTAGGAGGACCGATATGTAAGGCTACTGTTACATTATCATTAATCTCCTCATCATGATCATGATGATTCTCCTCATCTTTTTTATCGTGTCTTTCCAGGTTATGGTTAGTTGGGTTCCTGGGAGGGCTAAGGCTCAGAAGTGGCAGGGCTTCCCTCAAGGGAGGGGAATCAAAACTCTCAGGAAACTGTGGAGGGCACTGGTCCAAATCCTGTGGAGTATAAGAATGAGCAGAATACAAGGCACTAGTTTTCATAGTTTACTCAATTCTTTATATGCCCATCAGTATTACTTTTCATAGTTTATTCTAGGAAAACTCCATAAAGAACATGTGGCGAGCATGAGGATTGCACCCATAAAGAAAATGTGGCCAACATGAGGATAGCATGGGGATTGCAGCCCATAAAGAACATGTGACGAGCTGATGAAAGAGATTTATTTTTATTGTTATATATGATACCTATATTTCTATATTGGAAAGAGATTTATTTTATGTTTTTGTATTCTATAGTGTAATTTAACTTACGATCTAGATTCAACCTGGATTTGTACACTTTCTACCTTGCTTATGTGAGAGTACATTCAACTCTCATTTCTCAACTACCTGATTTTGGCTTTGCTCCAATCATATTTTCTGATCTGCGTGGGATATATCCTAGAAGGATTGTTCTTTCTTTCCTGTTGTGGGCCAGTCCCAAGATATAGTTCCCAGGGAAGATGAACTTTGATGACACATGGAATTTTCATTGTGTTATCTGTGATCAAATTTGATAACATCATGATAACATCATAGATATCCATGGCCTTTTGGATATGTTCAATCCCAAATATTGCATGGTTTATTTATTCAATTATCGATATCCTCATCAGAGATCATAATTTATTTATTAAATTCCCTTTGTGCTCATCAGGATGAACTTTGATGACACATGAAATTTTCATGGTGCTATCAGTGATAACAGTTGGATCGTAAGGATAGCTGCTTCCAAACAAAGACTTGTTTTTCTCCACAACATTCATTTAGGAGGGTTAAAACTTGAGTCCTTGCATATCCACCCTTGTGTATTAATTTCTCCTTAATTTTTCCACTTCACTTGGGTTTATTTGGGTTGTAACCGCTATTTTTGTTCCCACCATATGCTCTTTTTGGATATTTGTACCTCGGAAGATGCATCTTCCTATATGTTAGACTTATTAATGGCTGCCAACTACTCCTTAAAAATTCTTGATTGGGAAGTTTGTCATCAATTTTTTTCCTTCACTGTGGTCAAAGGATCTATCCTTACCCATCTCGTTTATGGTACTTGAAGATATATATCTATATGATATATCTCTAATTCACTCTTCTATTAAATTTATTTTGGCATACATCTTCCATAGCACGCGGAGTAGAGTGGGAGTGTCATTTACCAAAAAATTCTCATAAGTAGAGACTCCTAGGAGCATCTATTCCATTTACATTCAAAAAAATACTATCAATAATTAATTTTTCAAGCATGATTCTAGTAATAACTAATAAACATACATAATTTTATTAGAAAATCACTGTCAACAGATAAAGAGTGTTTTGTTAGTCAGCACATCTCCCATATACATATATGCAGTCTTAAAACTTGAAGAAAAAACAATAAAAAAAAACCTAAAAACAATGTTTTATTCCTCCAACAGATCAACATAAATTTATTAGTAATTCAATTTATGATGATCTGTTCAGATTTCTGATGTTCATCATCACTGGGAGCTTCCAGAGAGTTCATCATCTTAAAAACTCTGGTCCTCTTCATCTTCAAAGGAATAATTGTCGACTTCACGAAAATCCTTGAATGGCTTTGCACGAGGATGATCTATGTTGTTCTTGCACCCTTGTCCACAACAATAGCATGGCAGCATCAGAATTTCTGTGGACTGTGTACCTCTCAAACACTCTAGACCTTTTATGTACTGAGATCCATGTTTCCACATATACACCTGCACAGGAAAAATAAAAACCTTTTCTGTACTAAGATCCATGTTCCCACATATGCACGTGCAAAGAAAAAGGAAAAAAAATCATAGAATTTCTTCATATAATAAAATTTCCTGCAAATTCATGAATCTAATTATACATTAGACTAGCTTAGCAGAATTTGTCTCTGCTTTTTCCTTGGCCTAAATGCTCCAAGTTATAGAATCTATATTTGCAAATGCACACATATCTTGGATTGTGGTCTAAAGAGATTCCATAAAGGTTGCAACAACTCAATCTCTATGCATACACATTGTTCCCATATCTATTCATACACAACCAATACCACACCATAATCTTTGCACATATTATCATGCATACATTGTCAAATAACCTCTACAACATTTCAACACATGTATCTTTCTAGAGCAACATCAACTTAACAATGTAAATCATTGAATATGTTCTCTGTGTATTTCATAATTAGATCCACAATAAACATTATGTTAGGGATTTCAAAAATTTATCAAACCATCAGATCTTCAAGTGATGGACCAAATATTTAATACATCCTTCATATCTCCTTTGAATATGTCATTAATGGATATATTTGAGCCTCGTCCCGCGCTTAGTGCACACTTGTTCGAAAGAAGACACAATAAACTCAAGAAATACACACTCAATTAGTCAATATCCTTCTCTTTTTATAACCTTTTTTCCTTACCAAAACCAAGATAAAATTCCATGGATTTTTTGATAGCCAACACCAATATAAAATTCCATGGATTTGTTGATAGGAAACTTTGACATGATCAAATGGACCTTCCAGAAGATTACCTTGGGAAAAAACCATGATTTGGACCCAAGTTTTTTCTTTTCTGTCCTCACAGGAAGTAACATACGTATCCCCTTTTGAAATTGTGTTATAACGCATGTATTAAACACACAACATGCATTACCCTAGGTGGTAACACTCCTCCAACAAAGGTAGTCAACGTTGTTATGTCTCCATGCCCTGAAAGTTGTCAAAACATAGTTAAACTTTGTTTATTTTTTCTCCAACTTCTAGCCTACCAATTCCAACACTTGGGGACCTATAAGTCTTTAATAAGGCTTAAATAACACCTTACAAACCACAGTAAATATTCTCCAATCAAAAAACCATGTCTCAACTATGTCTCCTTAACTATCTTCTCCTTCAAGAAACTCCAATCCTTGTCCATCCTTCTGCATCTGATCCAAACCTTGTACAATATTTTTCAACTCATATGCAATAATAAAGACACCTTTGTAGTCATTAGGACACCTACAATATTTTTCCAACTCCAATCCGTGTCCATCCTTCTGCATCTGATCCAAACCTTGTACAATATTTTTCAACTCATATGCAATAATCAAGACACCTTTGTAGTCATTAGGACACCTACAATATTTTTCCAATCATGAGGAAGCATCTTCCATCCATGACCCAGATAGGAACATAAATTTTGTATGCATACCAATGGTATCATAATGTGACCAAACCATAATGACATGATATGACAAAAGTATCCGCCTGCTAGCTCTTCAACATTTAGCATTCCCTATAAGATTGTAATAATGACATAGAGTAGCAATATATCTTAGAAAAAATGACTCCAATAATCTAAAAGATATGTTTCTCAATAAAAATGACAGAGTTCTATCCATCCAAATAACTCGTGTTGAAAACAATGGATTACAACCCTTGCTTGATGGGCTTCAAATACCTCTACACCTCACTTATGAAGATAGCACATCACTAGCAACTTTGGTCCGCTTCGGGTTATATGATGTTGTCCTGAGTCAGTGAGATGGTAAAATCAAGGTTGTCTCATCAATGGGAAAACAAAGTAGCGAAAAATCATTCTTATTAAACCATTTATCTGGCTCTCTTTTCAATGTGCCTAGAGAATATGCACTGATGGAGTGTGGATGACACTTCGAATGAGTCAGAGTGCCTTTATGTATTGATGGAATTTTAGGGATTAGGGCGTTTTGAGAGAACACAACAAGAAGATATGTTAATCTCAGTCCTAAATGCTGCCTTTAGTAATTTAACAATATTCAACAAGAATGTTTGTTCTTTATTCCTTTTCTTTTATTGGTTTACCATTTGATTTTATCTTATTAAATAGTGGCCTTAGCTTTCATATTTTTGTTACTGTAGCTACTTAAATATTTGATTTTAAAAGCATCTATTACAGCTGGGAGAAGGAGGAGTGCAGAAAGAACGAATGGCTCACATATCCTCTACAATTCAAAATTTTAATCTAATCTCAGTGGGAATTAATGAACTTATATATTTTTTCGTTATGAGTAAGTTGTTGGCAAGATTGTTTCAAGAATGTGATTAATGAACTTATATATGTTTTCATTATGAAGTTACTTAATGAACTTATATATTTTTTCGTTATGAACTTATATATTTTTTCGTTATGAACTTACTTTAGCTTGTCCACAACCACACTTCTTCCCTCTACCGACAGGGACTACAGCTACAACAATTGCTCCCTTGTTATCGTAAGCTTGATTTCTTATACTTGTATTATCGGGCACAACTTCCATGAACCGGTCGAGCCATCCTTTTTTGTTTTTTTTTCAAAAATATGCACAGGAACCCAAAAAAACTCTTCTCTCCATGTGATATGTGCTTAAAGGCAACACATTTTTTAGAACAATCTATTTATGGAATAATTCAAGGTTCTTTAATCCAATTACCAATGGAGGACTTGTCTTAGTTTTGAAGTGACACAAAGCTATGCATGGCATGCAGTGGAGTCCATCATTGGGAGGTTTGTTACACGGTTCGCAGTTGAGTCACATATGTTAGCATGTTGCACAATTGAGTCACAAATGTTAGCATGATGCAACTTTAAGTGGCCTGCTTTAGGGCTTTCATGTTATGAAAATGATAGATAGGGGTAAGGCACATGGCCCTCATGTAAGGGCCCACTAGCAGGATCAATGTTGTTTTTAAGTTCTCTATGTTTAAAAAATGATTTGATGAAATACCTATGATGGAACTGATTTCTCTGTAACGGCCTCAGAGCCATCATTTCTCTGTAACAACCTCATAGGTTCTATAGGAGTTTTGGTTGATATAATCCTGGTACTAGATCCATAGTGCTACAATTTTGATGTTATGTATGGAGTTTGACCAAACTTAATCCTTCCCAGAGCTGCGAGGTCAAATTTGCAGCCTCTGAGTTTTGTGGCTTGACGGAGGAGTGAAAACTAGCTTACATAACTCATGTGTCAGAATGGTTGTGTGGTCGGTGGGCTTTCACGCTTGATGACAAAATTGTGAAGAACAAGCTTTGTAGATCATATCAGCTTATTGGAATCGAATAGGTACTGAAAGCCCATATGACATTCTGCATGTAGTTTAGGGCGAATGTGCATGCTAGCCATGTTGTGTGTTTTGTTGGGGCCATGAGGCAGTTGCTCAAGAGGAGCATCTCATAGCCTCAAAACCTTCATCTGCAACATTCTCATGGTACCATGGAAATTTTGAGGCATTACTTGAATATTGGTATATTCCCTTGATGTGTAAATCTTGTAAAAGTCATGGGGAATATTTCTCAAGGGAAGTTTTGTCAGAACATGTTTTTGTTCCTCTTTATATTTCTCTTGATGGAAGGTCGAGCTAGAAAATTTTGATAATAATGTCGTGGGGATTGATCTGAATATCTGTAGGTACCCATCACTATAAAATCAAGAAAAATACTTCCTCCTTTTTAGGGCTAAAATTGTAGGAGGGTTTTATACATGGATCGAAAACTGAGAATACCCATAAAATTAACTTTTTGTTGTCCAATGACTTGCTATTCAGCGAGATTACACAGAGCCCCATGTTGTTGTTTGGATTCATGTGACCAGGAGATGATAGGAATCTTGCAAGGCAATAGTCCAATTTCTGTAAAGATAGGTGGAGTGAACAAGGATTGAAGCATATCAATGGGGCCTACGAGGTGAATATACCCTATCTATATTGTTTTTCTTGTAGGAATTAGTGGATGTTGTTATATGAATGGTATGAGTAAAATTGTTTTGGGTTGGAGCATGAGTAGTTGAATCATCAACATTGTTGTATTTACATTCTTGAAGTTCAGTAAACCTGAATCCTTGATATTGAAGGATTTCAAGATTATTTTGATTTGCTTCTCAAGGATAAATGAAATATGATTTTTGTATATATTTCCCATGATATTGTTCTAGTTCATGATTAAGGCACAAAAATGGCCATGGATAAACTGCATTTTTCTTTTGTTTTGTTTCTTGAGATTGATTTCAAATGATTGAATTGATATGATACAAAACCATGGAATATTGCAATCTTTAGTATCCAACATTTTATAATTTTGGTTATTTGGGGATGTTACAAAATTCTGAACATGTTGGAGGTAGAAATCCACACATTAGAGGAATTTCTAAGTGTTTTGTATGCATCTCAGCAACAAAGCATCTCAAAGGCTAGGGATAAGTCCTGGATTTTGTGGCTTGTCTAATTTTTTAACATGATATCAAAAAACGGTATCCATCCAAACCTTTTCATAAAGCTATTAATGGGGTCCTTAATAAAACTATAGGATCCACACCTTTAGATCGAACTATTAACAATGTTCGTCCTGGTAAAGGCATGTGATAAGCAATAGAGAGAGTTCATTATTTTGTATCTTTGGGATCTCTTGCATATTTGTATTTCTGTGCTTTTTTCTCTTTTAATGAAACACAAAAATAGTTTCATTGCAATAAGTCTTTAAAATTATTTCTTTTTAAATTATTTATTATTTTTTTCTATTTTAGTATTTTCAATGAGATTTAAAATAGTTTTTACAATTTAAAATTCTTTCTTATTTTTAGTACTATGCCATATTGGTTCTCAGGTCTAATTTGTGGTAGATATAAGTCGCAACTTACCTTGATTTTAATATTAATGGAAATTTCTTCACAAAGATAATCACGCTCCTAACATAAAGGTTGACTAATTATAATAATTATCTCTGAACGTAAAAATGTCCTCTCCTCTCAAAATATTCTCAGGCTTGCCTCTATTTTTATAGCATTATATATATATATATATATATATATATATATATATATATATATATATATAACTTCCTCATACTACTCTCAAGCTCTCATGTATCTTCGTACTATTATTATTTATATATGTTTGGGAACATGTGAAATATTCTCCTTCACAATTTCATGACTTGGTACGATATTCATGGATTTGGGCATGAATAAGTTACTCAAAGTTGTCATAGACATAGACATGTACATGAATAATTCTTGTAACATAGTTTTGAATATTGGCCTCATGAAGAAGCTCTCCATCTCAGTGTTTTTAGTATCCCGTGCACATGAAAGATCCTTCAATAAGTTTTGTATTTTTGTAAATGGTACGATATGATAATTTTGTCATTTAGGACTAACCGTAGAGAAATGTTTGATTAAAGAGGGGTTTTGTTATTCAGCAAGTTACCCTAGCATGCCTCCTGATTCGTTGGCTGGCCATACTAGCGGCATGCTCATCTTTTCTTTCTTGGCAGTTCAAAGGTACCTTATAATTGTCTTCATGATCATATGCAGAATTATCAGTTGTGAAGTTTGAATTTAATATGAACCTCTTAAATTGCTGGATCATTCATGTTTGTTGAATTTTTAAGATGTATTTATTTATTTCATTAAGGAGAAGAGTAATTATATATGCACATTAAAGTTGTCTATACTTTCGATTTATGGTGACTAGGTTTCTAGAATGATGTCAATGTTGTGTCTTTTTCACTAGTCACCACTCACTTGGATACATATCATAAAATTTAGAAATGGAATTTGTTGTTTTTAATGGTGTTTTAAGCCCCTCAACATCTGCATAAATTTTTAGTAGATATATTGGATAGCTAAAAGGAAACAAAGTATGTTCTCTCATCTAGTTTACTAGAGGACCCAAAATTCCAGACTATAGCACTAAAGGCTTTCCAAGTCCATGAAATTTCTATTTAATAATGTTAAATGAATTGCTTGTTTAATAATATTCCATGTTTAGTAAATGCACGTTACAGAAACATGAACCGACATGGTTGAGTAGGTTTTCTATCATTGGAGAGTGTTTTATATCAGTTAATGACATGCAAAAATTTTGTAAGAACATTTACTACCAGATTCTTTAGATTACAAAATTTAGGTCTAAAAATAGTTTTTACTTTTTTTCCATTTTACCTTCAAATTCATAGGCTTGAATTCTTTTAAAGACCACCTTCATATCCACCTCCGTGTCCTTCATTTTTGCAAAAGCTAATTTTCAGAAGCATTCGATTTGCAAAAGCTAATGCTCAGAAACACTTATTTTGGCTCTAGATTTTATTTTTTGCAATCTTTACTATCAATGGGTAATAATCCAAGTAAAAATCTAAATAATCAACACTTGCAACTTGAGAATATACCTTTGTCTTGGATTTTACCTTCTGCTTATCTATAATGCCACCCAGCATCAACTTGATTCCAAACTAACTATTCACTCAATACCCTCTTTAAGTTGGAAATTGAAACAAAAAAACATTCACATAATACCCTCTCTTTCAGCTCGAAGAATCCAGCTCGAGCTCTCTCTACCCGCTTTGTGCTTTGTGAAGAGGTGCGCTGGCTAAGCTGGAAGAAGCCAAATCCAAGTCTCTCTATCCTCTCTGTGAGGAAGTGTGCTAGCCATTGGAAGATTATCAACTAACCATCCACATAATAGTAGCCTCTCCTCAAGTTGGAAGACATACCAACACCGAATTTCATTTTAAATTAGAATCTTGTGCCTTTGATTTCTTTTCTAATCGCCTGTTCTACAATAATAGTCACAATATTAGTTATAATTCTTTCATCTTCACGATATTATATACAAATTAATTATGAATCCCTTTTTTTACTCATGTATGGGTTCTGAAAAAACCATTCACAAAATAGGTTCGAAGAGGTGTTAGCTCGGATTTTCATTTCAATATAAGAATGGATTTTAAACGAACCGTTTACATAATAAGTTGGAACAAGTGCCAGCTCGGATTTTCATTTTAAATCAGAAGCTCAAACTTTTAATATATTATTTCCTTGCATTTCCTTTTTCTATTCACCTTGTTATGCAATATTAGATATATTTCTCGGATCTGTATTTTTTATCATCTTCATACATTATTGTATTATTTTCCACTCAAAGCACCACTGACAGTTTATGAGAGTCAATGTGATTTAAAAAAATTCTCCAATGATTGGGTAGGAAACCGTGATTGCGTTCCAATTTATTTAGCCTTTTCTCATACTCTTCTCAGGCATCATTTTGCAGTCCTAGTTCAGGGAAGAAAATGGTTATGATATCCTGCCATAACGTGAAGAATATTTTTCATGTTCCTTTAGCAACCAGTTCTCTGCAAAATGTAGGAATGTTCTTTATACCTGAACCCCTTCTCCCTTTGAACTTGTGATTCTCTACCGTTTTACCAGCAACATGCTCATATTTTGTTTCTTGGAAGTCCAAAGATACCTTATAGCTCTCTTCCTGATCATATGCGGAATTCCTTTTAGGACATAAGTTATTTTCATCCGAAAATATTGGTATAGCCTCTATTTTTTAGGAGAGCCACCATTTATCTGAACCAAATACTCCTTTCCACCTTTTCATACAGCCATGACCAATCTTGATTTGATTAGTTATTTTTGAGGTGAAATCCATCGTATTTCACTTTGTCCATAAAGACTTATGTTTGGAGGGAAATTCACTCCTTTACTCTCTCTTTCATGGATCACTAATTAGATGGGGAGTCGGGTTAGATGTTTGCAAACTAGTAGCTTGTAGGCCTGAATTGCGTTTTTGGAAATTCACTTGGCACGTTTAAAGATACAATTTAAGTTGTTGTGTGTGTGAAAATTTTCGTGGCAAACTTCTTCACTGATGACCTGATATTTTCATTTCTTTCGATGGCCAACTCAGAAAGAAGCAATCAAGCTAGGAGTATCAATGATTCTTAGTTGGATTCCATGTAAAGTTCCAACTATGTCTTCATCCCTCTTTGTGGCTGTTTGGAATGCATTAGTTGCAGCCCTAACTTCATTAAATATAGAATTGATATTCTCACTCTTACCTACACGAGTTTTTCCTAAAACCAATATGGTGCATGTAATTTCCAACTGTTCTTGGCTAGTTGCTTCATGTGCGCTTGCTATTGCACTAGCTTTGTAATTAGCGAATGCAAAATCCCTGTCAGTGTTTCTGGGAAATTTATCTGCTCAGCAAGTCCCGACCTATACAAAACCTAGGAAACAAATTTATTTCTCTCTCTACTGCATAGAAGTCAACCCATATCTTAAGTAATGGAATGGCTATTTTCTTCATGTTCGCTTGCTATTTCACTAGCTCTGTCATTACTGAGTGCAAAATCCCTGTCATTTTTTCTGCGTAGCGGCTAACTTCCATTGATGCAATATTTCATTCTTCGTGCAAAGCATTATTCCTGCAACATTTCATTCTTTTTAAAAGAAACTCTTTTCATTCTTTTTAAAAGAGAGTCATTTCACTCTTTTTAAAATAAATCCAACTCAAAATATTTTAATATTTATTCTATTTTTTTTTAATCATCGTTTCCATCCTATTAGTACCACGTTACCTTGTTGTCTAATCATTTACATGTTCAGTGTTACTTATGTGAATATTTATTTCTTGGGACCATTTATGTGCTAGAAATAATAGATGGCAGAGGTTCTGAGATAGAAAAATATTGATTTGAATACTCCTTCAATGTTCCTAAATCTTAATTCGAATAGTCCTTCAATGCCGAACCTTAATCAGCAACTGCAGGCAGAGGCTCCCACTCAAGAAAGAGACTAGCTGCCATGTAGTCAATCTTGTTGATTCAAGCAATCAATTTGAACATATTGATTCAATGAATTAGGATTGACAGAATAGAATGTAAAATTAAAATTAAAAATAGCATGGATTTCATTATCAACATTGAATTCTCTAGACTTTAAATTGGCCATCCCTAGAACTAATATATATTATAACTAACATTAATAATAATATATTTAGAAAAGGAACTGTAGGAACATCATTATGTTAATTTTTTTTCATGGTCCTCTTTTAATTATTTATTAAATAAATTATAGGTTTATATTTTTTAATAAAAATAATAAACTTTTAAAAAAAATTCTAAAATAGATTTACATATATGTTTTTATTAATTTATACCAACATAATTTTCACTTTTGCGTATCACCATGTAAATTAATATTAAATAATTTATTTGTTAATGTTTTCATAGAAAATAAATATTTTCAAAATATATATCTATACATATATTTTAATTAATTTATTTTAGTGAAATGGATTTTTATTTTTAATTTATATTTTATATTTAAAAGAAATTAGGTTTATGATCTTATTTTTCTTATACTAAAATGACAAATGAATGACACCTTTGTCCGAAATATTTTTTGAGGAAAATAAAATTTTAATGTAGATTCAAAACTTCTCATGTAATGTACTAAAACATAAAACTCAAATCTACTCTACCATTATGCAGAAGTAAATTCACGATGGAGAACACAAATCCTTAATATGCGGCAATATTCAATACACATATCGAGAGATATATTTAGGGGAAAGATACTACTCCACACACCTTACTATTTTTATTGCATTAATCAAAGAGTCTCGATGAATAAAATATGCTCTGCTCAACCTTGAGTTCAACCTACACAAGTATTTTCTATCCTCTTCCTTACTGATTACCTTTGGCCAACACTTAGCCAATTTTCAATCCCTCAAATCTCCTATTTCATTGCATTGTACCTTAAGGATCTAGGCTCCTATTAATTAGGAAATTATTCAATGAGAATTGCACAATTCATTTACGACTTCCTTTGCCTGCATGCATGACATGTGCAACTTTGAATATTCTACAACTGATAGTACACTTTCCTTTCAGTGCAATATAAATTGATAGTACACTTCCCTTTTAGTGCAAAATCAACTGGGTAACTCAAATTTCATGCATGCATGAGTTAGTTTAGGTTGATTGATCAGTGAACCAGTTAAACACTTAAGATGCACCCCACTGTTAAACCTCCCACTAGTTCCTCGAACAAATGGAATTAATTTAACTGACCTTAAGCCAGTTTAACTGAATTAAATTGTTACAACTGAAATTAACTCAACCTAGGGGGCCTAAAATGTAGGAATCATTCTACAAAACTCAAGGTCACCCCCCAAATCAAATTAAATAAGCTAAAATAATGATAACAACTAAGTCAACTCATTCAAGTTGTCCGTTGTTCTAGACTTTCGATTTTATCCTAAATTAATGAAAGGAAAAATTAAATTAGGAATTTATTGCCACATTTTCAACACTCCCTCTAAGCAAGAAATGGATTATCAAATATCTCAATCATTCTTCTATGGAACTCAAATTTTTCTCTTGACAAAGCCTTTGTCAAAATGTTGGCATCATGTTCTTCTCTCGAAATGTACTACAACAACATGATCCACATTTACAAAAAATCTCGTAGATTACGGTACCAGTTATCGATATGCTTGGATCGATCGTGAAAAACTGGATTCTCAGATATTTTGATACAAATTTGATTGTCACCTTCAATCACAGTAGGATCCATCATCTGACCAAATAACCCAACAAGAATGCTTCTCATCCAGATAGCTTCATGAGTTTCTTGACTGGTAGCCATGTACACTGCTTCTATTGAGTTGAGTGCAACCGATCTCTGCTTCCTACTATACCAACAAACTGATGTCGACCCAACACTAAAAATTCATCCTGAAGTGCTCTTCTGATATGATGGACTTTCCTCCCAATATTCATCTCTAAAGCCTGCAGCTTCACTCCCTCGTCCATCAGCTTCACTCCCTCTGTCCATTTGTACCAAAGTCAAAATTGAGTGGTTCGTCTGAGGTACCACAATACATGTTTATTATCCCTCCAAAATAATTTGGCTACTTGCACGGCTCAATGGATTGACTGCATAACACATGTATGGTTGTGTGTTCACCAAATAGATGAGAAAACCCTCCAATTGAATGTACATGGTACCATCCACTTCCTCAACTGAAGTGGCATACTCTTTCCCACAATTGATCGTTAGAGGATTCTACATGGGTTTCCATCTATCAATGTGGAACTTTTGAAGTATCTCATTGGCATACTTGCCCCGAGAGACAAATAGTTCCCCTTCTCTATGTCATATTTCCAAACCAAGGAAATAGTGCATCAACACCATGCATTTCATTTCAAACTCTCTTTCATGTTCCTCCTTCAAAGACTTGATAATATTTTCATCACCGGTCAATATCAACTCATCAACACATAATACTATAATCAACAATTTACCTTCTACCAGAATGTGGCAAAGGTTTTTATCTACTTCACTTTTGGTGAATCACCAACCTGGTTAGGTAGCTATCGATCCTACTGTACCAAGAACGTGGTTCTTGCTTCAACCCATACAACGCTCGCTTGAGTCGACATACATGTGACTCTATGTTGAAGGTCTCAAACTATTAAGGTTGTTTAATGTACACCTAGTCCTTAATCACTCCATTGAGGAATGTTGTCTTTACATACCTCTCGTGGATTTTCCACCCCATTTGTTCAGTCAAACTGAGAATTGATATTATGGAAGATTACCTGCAATAGGAGAAAATTTCTCTTCATAGTTAATCCCTTCTACTTGAGAGTACCCCTTGGCCACGAATTTGGTATTGTGCTTCTCAGTGCTTCCAAATATTTTATTATTTACGTTGTAAAGCCATCTTGAACCTACCATTGACTTTTCTGTAGGCCTTGGGACCACTTCCCAAATATATTTTCTGACAATGGAATCATATTCCTCTACAATAGCATCAACTTGTATCAGATGCTCTACTGCTTCCTTGAATTAGGTTGGTTATGCCTTGACTAGCTCACTCGTCAGAGCCATGTGATTGTGTACTATTCTGGTGACCTCCTCTTCCTACACTATGATGTATGTGCTCCCAAATTATCTCTAGCATCCTGCAATAATATGTCAGTTGCCCTATTCTTCTTCCTTCCTTCCCTGTATTTCTAGCTTGAATGGTTTTCTCCACTCTCTTCTCCTCTGCATGTTGTTTCTCCACATCTTCTTGATGTTAATCCTTTGGAGTCAAAAGCTCCTAATATCCATGCAAGTGAAGCTCTCTCTAAAGGGAACACTTCATTTCCTTCTCTTCATCAAACTTCACATCTCTACGAACAATTTTCATCTTCAGAGATGGAAGGTACATCCAATAGTTGTGAGGTGTATCAATGTACCCCGACTTAGTTGTCGACTCTGGATTTTTCCTTGCTTCCTTTGAAACATGGCAATATAATGATGATCCAAATATCTTGAAGTGTGACACATTTTGTTTCTTCCCTCAAAAAATTTCTCTTGGTGCACTCATCCCGAAAATTAGATGAGGATTGATGTTCTGCACATATACCATTGTGTTGCATGTTTTGAACCATAAGTGTAGAGGTAGACCCTGATTATGAAACATCACCTGCGAAACTTCCACAATAATTCTATTATTCTTCTCATCCAACCCCATTCTCTTGTGGGTTACGTGATGTTGTCAAATCCCCTCGAATTCCTTCCTTTGCACATAAATTTTTAAACACATTCAACACATATTCACCATTTTTATAGCTCCTGAGAGCCTTAACTTTCATGTTACTTTATTTCTCAACATATTCTTTAAATTCAACAAATTTGGAGAATGCTTGGTCTTTCTTATGCATGAATAAAATCCAACACTTACATGAAGAATCATCAACAAATATAACATAATACATGTGCTTGGTCATGGAGGATGTCGAGAAATGTCAAAAAATGTTAGAGTGGATCCTTTCAAAGATTTTTTGCACCCTACTATCCCAATCATTAAAGGTGGATTTTCTATACTTCCCCAAGCTACACCCTTTTCATGTATTTTGTTTCTCTGATTCTTCATTGGGGAGGCCTATGATGATATGTATCATGATCTTCAAATCTCCATGGTACAAATGACCATGTCTTCTATGCCATATTTTGTTCAACTATCATCTCCACACCTTCTATGCCTTTGTGCTAGAAGTAGTACAGTCTGCCACATCCAAGATGTAGAGGTTCGTCACCCAAACCCTAATATTATTCACTTTTCTCATTGAGATGTGCCTCAATAATTCCTTTCCATTTCTAAATATCACACTATAGCTAGGGTCTTCCAATAATGCGATGAAAACCAAATTATTCTTTAAACCCAAAACAAACATCACATCCTTGAGCCTGAGAGGGGAGCCAAACTCCCTTTGAAAAGCAAACGTACCTCTACCAATTGTGCTCTACCTCCCATCATCTCCCATATTGATGGTCATCTAGAGGTCTTTCTCCTCCAATTCACTAAAGAAATATTTGTTCCATGTCATATGGAATGAGGTACCACTGCCGAGATACCAAATAATTCCCATCATTGTGCTTTCCATGCATGCAATGAGGGTAAAATCAAGCACGAATTGTGAAGTTAGAGCTTCACCTACTTCTCTTCCTGAGTTATCATTATTATTATTTTTCTTGTGTGGCCATTTTGTGGCATAGTGCTTGAATTCATGATAGTGAAAGCACTTGATTTTTCAAAATTCCTATTTCTTTCCCCCTTCACTAGAATATCCTTTGGATTTGGATTTCTTCCCTTTCCATTTATTTTCCTTTGTATCCAAGGTAAAATTATCCTCATACTCAACCTTGGATGAGGTCCCATATTTGTTTCTCCACCTTATTTCTTCGTTTGCTAGATCAGGCCATAACCACTCCCACTTTGGTAGTTTCTCTCTACCATTTACATAATCTTGATAACTATGTCTTCTCTTGGGAACACCTAACAAACCTAGAGATACCAAATATTTTTTAAGAATAGTAACACTGACCTCACCAAGTTCATCATCACATTGTGTAAACCTACTTAGGAAATACATAATTGGCTCATTATTTTTCATCTTTATGTTTCGAAGCTTGTCCTTGAGTGCCAACTTCTTGTGGTCTCTACTATTCTGGAAAAAATCGGTTATTTCTTGCTACATTGCATACATAGTCTCTTTCCTATGGATATTAGAGACAATATGGTCACACTCCCTCCAATATGATTTTTATTTCCCTAGCAACACACTTTTTCCTTTCTAATAGATTATGAGCATAAATTAATGATAGTTTGAGAACATCATTATCAATGCAGTCCTTCAACCCATTATCATCACGTACTTCCTCCATACGGTCCCTCCATGCAACATAATTTGACCTTCCCTCAAGGGCATACTCAAGCATTAGTCTATTGAAAGTCATCTTCTCAATCGTGAAGAAATCTTGCAACCTCGTCTGCAACCTAAAACCTATTCCAATGAAAAATTTGAATTCCTCTACAATGAATCTATCTCTGATACCATGTATAATTTTAATTTAGATTCAAAAATTCTCATAAAATGTACTAAAACGTGAGACTGAGATTTACTCTACCAATCCGCGGAAGTAAATTCATGATCGAGAACAAAAGTCATTAACATGCATCAAGATTAAACACACACACACACACACACACACACACACACACACACACATATATATATATATATATATATATATGGGAAATAAACTACTCAAAACCCCTTACTATATGTGTTTCATTAATCAAACAATCAGATGAATACAATATGCTCTTCTCAACCTTGAGCTCAACCTGAACAAGTATTTTCTATCCTTCGCCTGACTGACACCCTTTGGCCAACACTTAGCCAATTCTCACTCCATCCAAGCTCCTATTTCCTTGCAATGTTACTTAAGGTATTAGGCCCCTATTATTTAGAAAATTCCTTTATGAGAATTGTGCAATTCCTTTAGCCCTTCCTTTGACTGCATGCATGGCCTGTACAACTTGGAATATTATACAACTGATAGTACATTGCCCTTTAACTCCAATCTCATATGCTTAACTCAAATTTCCATGCAGGCATGAGTTAATTTAAGTTAACTCGTTAAACACTGAAGATACACCCCACTTATATACCTCCCACTATTTTTTCCCAATTGGAACTAGTTTAATTGGCCTTAACTCAATTTAACCGAATTAAATTGTTACAACTCAAATTAACTCAACCTAGGCTCCTAAAATGTAGGAATCACTATACACAACTCAAGTTCACCCTCCAACTCCAATTAACTAAGCTAATTGAGTGATAACCACTTAGTTAACTCATTCAAGTTGCCCGTTGATGTGGAATTTCAATTTTCTCATAATTTAATCAAAGGAAAAATTAAATTAGGAATTTCTTGTTGCATTTTCAACAAGGAAGATCAATTTTTTTAAATAAAGAAATTTATTTAATAATTTTTAAATAAAATTATATATTTGTGGAAAGATATTATCAAAAAATAAATATTTTAATATTATATACTGTCTTTATTATTGTTAATATAGAAGAGTATTGTTCTTGAATTTAAGAAAAGTAAATTTATATATTGTTAATGATAAGCCTTTAACCTTGAGGACTAAATTGAAAATGATAAATATTGTATAGATCATAGTCTAGACGATTCCCTTTCACTTTGATTCTCTATCATAGAGAATTTCGACAGTAACTATATCTATGATATATAGAAATATTATTAAAACATAAATAAAAAAAGTAACAAATAGGAGATGGAAGTAAATTAGTTTAATCTCATCTATGAATCATGAGTGAGTGGGATGGTGTACTAGGATTATATACTAACTATATTCTTAGGTTACCATATTTTGGTATTTTTAGAGGAGCCCCACTTTGAAACATGTATAGTGTGAGGAGGAATGACAGTTACCATCCAAGTTCTTGAGCTCCACTTTTTATTTCTCGTATAGTTTTATTTTTTCCTTCCTTGAATTCAGCAGAGTCCATTGTAATATCATATTTTCTTTTCTATTCTAATTCCATAATAAGAGAGGAATTATAGTTATATCCTTTGAAGAATCTAGTCTCTAGAATATTCTTGTTGTTTCATCACTTCTTGGTTAATTAAAAATCACTTATACCTTTTGTCTTTCCTTCTCCTCTATATTCCATTTTTTTCAAATCATAGTTTCACTTTTCCTTTTATTAAAGACTTTACTAAGAATCCAATATGATTCCATTTTCTTTCAAAATTGTCATTTCAGAAATCACATTTTCCTCATGTGCAGTCCTTTCATTTTTAGTGTATTTTTTACATGTATTTCAACATCTCTCTATCCTTTCTTCTCTTATCTCAAAGGAGCCTCATACTCACCAAAACAACAACCATCCTATCCATGGATCTCCTCCTTGATGATTTCTCCTCACATTTTGGTTTCTTCTGACTACTTTTCAACATAAAGGCTACATAAATGTCCATGTTAGGCCATCTATAAGTTTTTTTTTTTGAGAAATAGATCAAAAGGAAACATTACTTTCATGATTTATAGAGTACAATACATCACCTATATTAGTTTACTCAAATTTTCATTATAAAGTGTTAATGGAGAAGGGTCACTCAACTCCTTGTGCAATCTAAACATTTTTTTTTTCTAATGGATAGGTTGTATGGCTTCTCTCCCTAACTTGAATTCCTTCCCTCATTTCAAAAAATACCATAAAAGTTTGAATTTCATGGAATATATATGGTGTTACACGGTGATAAGACATCCTTTTCAACCCACTCCAAGGATCATTATCAATATATTGTTGTCTACGTAGAGACACAAACACAAGGACAAAAATTAATTAAAATAGGGTAGCATTTTTACTAATCAAAAGAGCATGCATTATAGATAAAAACATAGTAAATGAAACTTGGGTTCTCTAAAATTGGATAACCATAATAGATCCACAGGAAGAAAAAGGCCAATATTATAAATATCATTTAATAAGAATTTCTAGCAACTTATATAGCCATAGAATGTGTAGAAACTACCAATTATAGAAATAACTTCATCTAATCCCTAGCCAGAAAATTATTAAAATTTTGGGTAATATATCCCTTCCTTGGTTCTCCTTTATATTGAATTGTGTAGATTAATTTATTTGAGGCTACTAAATTAACATTGTTACTTTGATATATAACTAAATCCATTAACATATGATATTATATCTCCAGGATGGCTACATAGTCTTAACTATGTCAAGCATCCCCTGATGGAAGTTGTGGTAGGGATTATTTTTTTCTAATTACCTTGTAAATTCATATAAATGGTGTGATAAATGCTCTTGTTATTATATACGTGTATATAATTTTTATAATTTCATGTTTATCATAATATTACACAACTTCAACTATGAAAAATAAAAAAATACAAGATAAAGAAGCATGACACAAGGGATAAAACATTGTGTTATACAAACAATATCCTCTAGAAGAATATATATAACCAAAATGAGAGACCACCATAACAAATATACATACAAAAATGTAGAGTCTTCTCAATAACTATGTTTAACAAGATACCAAGGTACTAAGGATTCAGATAAACATATCTTGAAAATTATTCAAATCCAGAATAAATAAACTTATAGTCACACAAAGAAAGCATAATCAAACCAAACATTACGAAACAGACTAATGGATAAGTTCAAATACATTGACATGGATTCAAAGAATATTTTTGGAAATATATTTTTGTAGGCCCAAATTGTCACAATGGGAATATAATGAATTCTCATGTATTCTCCCTAAAACATAACATTACCCCACCATCAACAAGACTTAATTTTTTACAAATTCAACACCACACTTTCATAAAAGTCAAAATGTGCGACAGTAAGATGACTCTCATTATTTTTATGAATTGGTTTGGAAATATGAGATAATCATGATTGGAATGTGTCTTTATAAATGGTTATGACTTGTGAAGTAGATAACTAATTTGCTAAGGATCACATGGTATGATGTTAAGCCATTGATCCTTGAAACCTCGATTTTATTCATAGTAGTCTCATTTAATAACTTGTAAAATTCTATATATTCTTACTAAAATACATGGAAATTTTGTGTTATTTTGAGTGATCTATAAACTATTGTGGATATCCCATTAGATAGTTAATAAACCCAAAATTATTTAAAATGGATTGAATTCTATACTGTGAGGGTTAATTTCCCTAGATACTAGGTTTATTAATTTTTTTAATGCCTATATATGCAATAACTAAAATTTATGAAATAGGAAACAATAAAATAAAAATTTTCACCAAACACCTTGAACCCAATGTATTCTCTAACAAACCATTTTGAGATAAAATCTTGGAGGAATTTGAGGCTTCTTTGCTCCATCTCTTTACTTGAGGTTACATGAGGTTACAAAAAACCCTATGTTATTCTCAGTCACTCCCACTCCCATGTTTTTATTCCCTATCATGGAACAAGATGAAATCATAATGAATGGGACCCCTTTTCCTCCTAGTTGCTTCATTAAAATATAACTTGATAGCCAACTAGGGGTTAATTTTGACTCCTTCAACTCTAAACTAGATTTACAATTTGATCATTCTAGAGTGTTCTTCATATTTATTACATGGCTAGATAGTTATCCATTAGTAATATGGGATTACATGGAATCTTATGGAATTATGGTGGTTAATGATGATAGGTGAACTTCTAGGAAGCATAATTCTTACACAAAAAATCTAACTAATATATTTATTACGTTGTTGGAAAGGTATACAAGTGTATAATATTTCCATGTATTATGTGGTTCAAATGGGAAATTTTACCCCTAATAAATCATCAATTAATTCCTCTATATGACCCCAAATTTTTTAGACACTAATTTCCCAAAGTAGGTATCTTCGATAAAATTGATCCTATAAGCTGATTCATCCTATATTCCCACATTGACAACATGAAGATGGATGAAAAAATATAATTTGATCCAATATAGATCACACCTCACCATTTTTGAAGGATTTTGTTCTCAAAATATTTACAAAATGAGGTGATGAAAATTTCCCTGTACCTTTTCCTTTGAGTACTATCTTAGTTTGCTTGGATGTTTTCATTTCAACCCAATTTTCTAAAATTCATGATGCCATTGTCATGTAGTTCTACACATCTTCTGAAAAAATATAACATATATTAACATTACTTGGGATTCTAAGGCTATGTCATTCATGGAAGGTATGATCTTCTCATCTTCCTAATCCACCGTGGAAGGCTTATAGAATTCGAGATTTTCCACATTCACTACTAAATAAATGTCCATGTATGGTAGTCAATTGAGTTTGCAAGAATTGTATCCCACATTTTAATATCTCAAAAGGACTATATCATACAGCCCCGATTTTCTTACAAATAACTTGTAACGTCACGATTGTTCATCTATAACCACACTCTACCTCCCACTTTCAATGCCTATTTTTCTCCCTATAGATCACACCAAGCGTTGTACTTTTCCCTACACTTGCAAATGGATATGCATAATTTTATCAACAACTTTTAGTGGCATTAATCCATCCTCTATCAGAGCCTTCCATACTCGTTATTTATGTATATATGTAATATCCAAAGGTGAGGTGACAAGTAAGGAAAATTTGTTTCAAATGGGGAGTTAAAAATAGAAGTCTCAATTTCTCATTATGAGAGTGTTGAATATATACTATATTTTCATCCTAGATGTGTGGATGCCTTAAATTGTAACCCATAAAAAGCTACAACAAAATAATATTTATTATTATTTGGCTATCTGTCTATGGATGTAATTTTGTATACATATTCAACTTTGTTTCCATCTTTTCCACATTTTAGTTCAAAATTTTCTAATAGTTTTGGTGTCCATATATGAAACAATTCTCCTTAATATACAAAAGTCACCTCGACTTTTTTAAATAACAAGTTCTCTACTTCTTTCCCTCTAATGGTATTTTTATAATGCATGACAACACACATCTTTTTGAACCTATAGACTATCATGAATAGGTAGTCATTTCCCTTCTTGTTTGTTGGAAAACCTCACAAAAAGTCCATGGAAATGCTTTCTCAAGGATGAATGGGTAAGGAATGGTATAAACCCTATTTCCTATGAATATGCCTATTTGTACAACAAATAATATATCCTATAATTACCTTGGCTATATCATCTTTCATTCTAAGCTAGTACAACTACTTCTGTAAGTTCATCACCATATTCCCTACACTAAAATTCCCTACAACCTTGGATGTGTGAGCCTATCTAATTAACTATAGTTTCTCTCCTTCAGTAGAACATTATTTTATTTAGCTTGTAGAGTATCTCATTCTAAACATGATATTCAATTGTCCAATCTCCATTCTCTACATGGCTTTGGCTCTACAATTGCAAAAACACCTTGAATTCCTCATCCTTTGTATATTCCTATATATGCGTCATTTTATAGGACTTCCATTTCCATCATAGTTACAAAAAAAACAATTTTTAATATGGGTGGATTTTAAAGCATGCAAGCTAACTTGTTTTTCCTACCCTTATTATACCTTATATTTAAATGAAATTGTTGAAAGCATTCCATCCACTTGTGGTTAATTATTTTCTATAACATTCTTTGAGCCTTGAGGTATTTTTGTGAAAGTTGATCTGTGTGGATGATGGTATAATTACCCATCAAATATTTTTTCCACTCTTTGACACCCAGAACTAAAGAATAGAGCTACTTTAGTAGGTAGAGTCATTAAGAACTGCCCCATAGGATTCTTCAAAATGGTAGCTTATAGGCCTTCATGATTCGAAACCTATCCCATAACATACCCACTAAAATCCATCTCTACTTCCAAGGGATACTAAAAGTTTGGTAATGCAAGAATTATTGCATCACCAATTTTATTTTTTCAATTCTTCAAAGGAATTTTGCCAACCTTTCCCCCATTGAAAACTCTTTCCACTCATTATTATAGTTTGGATTGGTCTAGTAACTACTACGAATGAAGCTATGGTTTTCCTAGGAATTTTGATACTCTAGTATAACTCATAGTTTATGAAACAAATATAGGCACCAAGAAATTCAATATGGATTCCATATTTTCTATATATACCTTGATCTCAACTCTACCAATCACATAGGATAAATACAACAATGAATAATATTTAAACTCAATTTTCCTTGTATTTTAGATTTATTGGTGCTTGTTCCAACTTTCTAATGCATGAAACAAGTTTGATATGTGATACTCCTAGGTAGCACTATAAACCAATATATCATTCAAATAGATAATAAAAATGAATCTAGATAAGGGAAAAATCATCATTCATTAATCCCATAAATTTAGTTGGTGCATTGCATAGACCAAATTCCATGATGAACCACTCATACAAACCTTATGTAGTTTTGAAATCACTCTTCTAGGCATCCCTTTCTTCAAATCAAACCTAGTGATACGTTTATTTTGAATATAGCTTGCTGAAATATTTCTCTTCCTACAAATAATATAATAGATCATCAATCCTAGGAAAACAATACCTTTTTTTTACCATAATATTTTTTATTCTCTATAACCAATGAATATTTGGCAAGTTCATCCTTAATTTGAAAAATTATGATGGGTAAAACATAAGGAAAGGTACTTCTATGAATCACACACAACTCAAATAAGTGTTTCAAGTTCTTCTTCAATTTGCTTGCTTGAGAATGGACTATATATATAACCCAATATTTACTAGTGAATAATTCAAGAACAACTAAATCTCATGCTCCACATCCCTATTTGGTGGTAGCCCTCTACGACCCTAGAACACTACTATATATGCATGAAAAAAACCTTCTAGTAGTTGAGTATGTTCTTTAATACACTCCTCTAGTAATTCCTTTGACCTTATTGAATCCTCACTATACAAATTTCCTCTTAAAAATAGTAAAATATATTTCTCACTAGAAATTTCTTAGCTTTGTTGCAACTTAGTAATCAAATATTTTACTTTCCCTTGTGTTTGTTTATGATGAATAAATTTATATCCTTTATGAGGTATTTGTTGCACCCATTCGTGAATATTGCATCCCACGGGTACATATAAATAAACCAAAAAAGAAATGGACATAAATCGTGTGAAACTACACCCAATTATAATTCTTTCAAACCAAAACCGGAAATAAATTTTATCCTACAATATTTTATTTCCTTAATTTTCACAGCATTACCCATCCTAATGTATATGATCTAGGATGATCCTAAACCTCCAATCTGATTTTGATGCCCATATCCACTATTATGAAATTACCTTATGAACTTACGTCAAACATTGCATTGTTCATAGCCTTCTTAACATGTGGGTTAATGTGGAAATACTTGGTCATCTCTTTATGCTCATGATAATGAAGGATATTAATATTCACCTCCCTCTATGTCTAGGTATGTATTTTATTTTTACCCGCTTCAAATATTCCTTCTAGATTATTTCTACAATCTATGGCAAGAGCATCATTTTCATTCCCAATATTATTCTAGCTCTTTTTTTTTTTAAATTTAGATGTAATTTCTATCACTTATATTCTATGTGATCATAAATGTTCTAGTTATTGCACTTATTTCTAGGGCCCTTACATTAATCTGAAATGATTATTTTATTCTTCTCCTTTATCCCTTTCCACTTGTTCTTCCTTTCCTTGGAACCTTTCTAGTGATTTTTCTATTATATACCACTTGAATACACTTTCTTTCCTATGTGTTGGAAATATGATGCAGAGTGTTGTCCTTGATGGCAACCCACTGAATGAAGATGAAGACGTGCGACTGTTGACATGTATTGTCCTTGATGGCACTCCACCTGATGAAGTTATGCTTGACTTGATGGACTTGTTAAATGATGTAAATCTGAAGTGATATGATGATCGTTGATGATATGATGTTGAGTGTTGTACTTGAAAGGAAACCCACTTGATGAAGATGATGACAACTTACTTGATGAAGTTGTGTTTGATAGAATATGTCCTTGATGAAGGAAATCTGATGTATCTACAGTATTTACAGAAGGCAGTGAAGAAAGGATTTCAGAATGTACTCAGAGAATGATGAAAAAGAGCATGTCTCTTGGTATACGCGGATTGGCCTAGGGGAAGTCGCGTATGCACGCGGAAAAGAACGTTACAAGTCGCGTATGGGCTAAAGCGCTCAAAAAGTGCAAATCCAAGGGTAACCACCATGGTATTGACCCATAGTATTGGGTAATGATCCGCCCAATTGACCCCGTCCAGGTAGTTTTGGGCTTATGGTATTGTTTTGGTCCATGGTATTGAAAAAGGGGCTCATGGTATTGAAAAAGGATAATCATATAAAAGGAGAAGAAATTCATTGTGCACAACATGAGCGTGAGTGCAAGATGTCTGAGCTTGAATGAATACTTCTCTCTGAAGTATATCTGAATGGAAAGGGTTACACTTGAATGATAAATCTGATTGTATGATGCACCAATGATGAAGAAGGGGATCTAGATCTGAATTGCTCTTGTATTTGTTAGATCTGATTATGGAAGACTTAGATCTGTGATGAGGCGAGCATCAAGGCGAACATCTGTCTGAAGAAAAAGGGTAGATCTGAACTGAATATCTGATCTGATGAAGTATGCTGCTCTGTAATGATTGAAGATCTATACGCTACTTCGCCGCGGAGGAAGCGCGTATATACGCAGCTTCAGCGAAGAGAAAGCGCGTATGCGCAATAAAATATACACTGAGGTATACGCCGGTTTGTGTGGACGGAAGCGCGTATATACACGACATCAGTGAAGTAAAAGCGCGTATGCATACTAGGGTTTGCTGAAGCAAGGGGTATGAAATATCTGATCTGTTCTGCTGTGTTTCTGCTATCTGATCTGTGTTGATATGAATCTGTTGATGATGTATGGTTGTGCTTAAAAGTATGGAAAGGGTTCGGTCTGGAAATATGATGAATTGTGGCCTGCAAGTTGTGTTCTATTAAAGTGGTTGGATCCAGTGTGAAAATTGATGAAACGTGGTCCAAGGTGGTGCCGAGGGTTGTAGCCTTCAGTCAGGGGGTTGTATCTCCCTTCCAGGTGAGGCTGGTAAACGAGATCGGGGGGTCGTAGCTCCCTTCCAGGAGAGGCTGGTAAACGAGTCAGGGGGTTGGAGCTCCCTTCCAGGAGAGGCTGGTAAACGAGCGTTGTGTGGGTGCTCGCGTGCCGGCCGGTAAGAGTCTGCACCAGCACATATGTTGTAAGATGTTTTCTCTATAATAAAATATTGAAGGCTGAGCAACTGCAGCGGTGGTTTTCTCCCGACTTGGTTTTCCACCTAAAAATCCTGGTGTTCATGTGTGATGCTTTGTGTGATGGTTTATTCTGTTCTTACTGCACATGTTTACTGTTTATAGAACATCTAATGAATGAATGATGGAATGATATATGTGAAGAACTAATGGCATAATTAGATCTCTCGAGTATACGCTAGTTCTTACAAGGATCTCGTACGTATATACGCTAGCGTTTCATCGAAGGAAAGTAGCGTATGGGTTCATAGGAATGTGAAAAAGCAAAATATTTGATTATGCCGAAATATCGATTCACCCCCCCCCCCCTCGCGCATTTTTCTCCTAACAATTGCACGGAAAGGTGTCCTTGTGCGGGTGAGCTGATCGCTTAAAGGAGATCCGTCGCAATGGGAAGTCAAGAAGGAGTAATGTCTATAAAGCCACCTCTATTCAATGGAAGCAATCAGATATTCTGGAAGGTACGTACAAAAGCATATCTGCAAAGTCTTGGTGCAGATGTATGGGCAATCGTGGAAGAAGGTTATCAATACCCGGCAAGTATTCCTACTGATGCAGCTGAAAGAAAGAAGTATGAAATCAATGCCAAAGCAGTGAATGTCTTATTGGGAAGCATGTATGAATTAGAATTTGCTAAAGTGATGCAGCTACATTCGGCAAAAGACATATGGGACAAAATCATTCTAAGCTATGAAGGAGACACAAAGGTAAAAAGTGCAAAACTCCAAACTCTTAGAATTGAATATGAAAATTTGAAGATGCATAGTGATGAGAGTGTTGCCAGTTTCTTTCTTCGTCTAGATGATATTGTAAATCGGATGAAAAATTTGGGTGAAACCATGGCTGATACTACTCTGATGGAAAAGGTCTTGAGATCTTTGACTTCAAAATTTGACTCTAAAGTTTCTGCTATTGAAGAAAGACAAGATTTGCAAACCCTTACTATTGTTCAATTACATGGTACTCTGACTGCTTTTGAAATGAGACAAGGAGGCCCTTCTCAAGTAAGAGAAGCTGCTTTTAAGGCATCTACAAAAGGAAAGGAAAAGGAAGTTGTCAAAGAATCCAGCTATATATCCGATGAAGAAGAAGCGAATTTCGTGAGAAAGCTGCAACTAGGTACTAGAAGATTCAAAGGTAAGCTTTCCTTCAAATGTTTTGAGTGTGGAAACGTTGGTTATTATGCTGCTAAATGTCCTTATAGAGAAAAGCATGGTAAAGGGAAACAATTTGAGAAGAGAAAGAGTTATTATGCAAAAGAAGATGATGATGAAGTGTCCAAAGAAGATGAAGAAGATTCGACCAAGATCTATGCCACTCATGGCAAAGAAGAAAAAGGAGAAGGCCACTTTGTAATACTCTTCTTCTTGTGCAAACAATAGTAAAGATAGTGAAAGTAAAGTTGTGGATCTAGAAGAAGCTCTCAAGATTAAAGTTGAAGAACTACAAAGTTCATACAATAAGCAAGAAACTATCTACAAAGAGATGATCTCACAAATGAAAGATCAAATAGAAATGCTGAATGGACAGGTGGACAAGTATCAAAGGTTTCATACTTATGCATCTAATCGAATTAAAGATCTAGAAGCAGATCTTGAAAAATCAAGCAAGAAGAATGAAGGACTTGAAGTCGCTATCATCTTTCTGCAAGCAGAGCTAGAAGCATCAAGTAAGGAAAATGAGGAACCTCTACAATCCTTTGAAAAGGAAGGCCTTGAAGCAGAAATTATCTCTCTCAAAGAAGATCTGGAAAAATCAAATAAGAAGAATGAAGAGCTAGAACAAACATGTGAAGAAAACGAAAATTGGCTGAAAGAAGAGATCCTAAATCTGAAGGATCAAGTTGAAGATGGAAGGAGAAAAGAAGAAAGCATGACAAAGCAATGTCAAGCCTTGGAGGTTGAGGTAAACATTCTCAAAGGTAAATTGGAAGAAAAGGTAAAACTGTTGAGGTTTCATGATAGTACTAATATTCTGGACAATATTCTGAGTAATCAAAGGTCTCCCGCTATCAAACATGGTCTTGGTTTCCATGAAACTGTTAAAGGAGAATCTAGCTCACAAGGAAGTGCCAAAAATTCAGAAGATCTCAATGCAAAACCTGATGTGTTGAAAGAAACAAAAGATCAACCAACAATCATGAATTCTCAAAAGAATTCATTCAATAACATTGAATGTTTTAAATGTCATAATTATGGGCATGTTGCAGCAAATTGCAGGAGCAGATCATTTCAGCCACAAACAAACAAATTCTACTCAGAAAGGTACTCTAGCTTCTTCAGGGGATATTGTTTTTCATGTAACAAGTATGGACATAAATCAGCTAATTGTAAATGGAGGAAGAATAGAAATACTCATTATGATTCTTATGATTATTTCTCTGGCCACATGAGATGTTATGCTTGTAATAAGTATGGACATGTAGAAAAAGAATGCAGGATGAACAGATCTGGGAAAGTGGACAATTTTCAACACACTGTTGGAAAGCTCAAGCAAATTTGGAAAAAGAAGGAGGACCGATCAGAAACGTAGGGAATTCAGACCCTACTGCAGTCATACACTTCTGGAAGCTTACTTCTCCGATTGACTGCAGGAATGATGTGGGATACATTATAATATTTAGTAATGTATCGTCACAAGGGGAGCAATGCATGATGACTTTCATGGTTGATTTGATTATTCTGGTTATGTTTACTTCTGACAGCACATCTGATGTGGAAAGGACAGGTACAGGAGGTACAAGCTCAGGAAGAAATGAAGGAAGATGGAAATTTTCTATGCTTCACTTTCCATACGCAGGTTCCATTAACTAAAGTAGCGTATACACGCGAGTTCCAGAAGACGCAGTCGCGTATGCATTGATGATAAGAAAATTTATCTGATAGCTGAAGATCTGAAGCAGAGGTCTAGGGGGAGCATCAGTCTGACTGCTGATGATTGCACTGTTAGCATCATTCTAGTTATACTCATGATAATGAAATGATGCATGGGTTCTTGTGTTGAAGATTATGGATGAAGCCTGGTTGCTTTATGATGAAGAGCATTCATTGATGAGGACAGATCATGCAGAGATTGTTGTTAATGACTTGCTGTTGAAGGTGTCTCAGATTGCACAAGTTAAGGAAGAAGCACTGGTTTAGGGGGAGTAGCAGGTTGAATTCTAATGGTTGCATTGTTGGAAATATGACTGCTTATTCTTTGGTCTTGGTGATACTCATGCTCAAATGATGATGATTTAATACATGGATTATTATGATGAGGTTTTGAGCCCTGGTTGCTGATAAGTATCTTTGTGTGGATGAGTTGGATATTGTTTGTTTCAGAGCATATAGAGTTTGGTTGCTATGGTTGAGATCTTTTGCCTACATATGTTAATTCATGTTACATCTTGAAGATCATGGTGATTTTGGACCACATGGATGATTGCCTGACACATATCTGAAGATGCTGTTCTGGTATGATAATGTTTTGGAAAGAATGTATTGATGCTGCAAAGGATCTGAAAGCTTGGTTACTAATGGGCTTATGCTACAACCATTGGATGACGCTTGAAGACACAACTACACTATTCTGTTATATCTGTAGTCCAGGGAAGCAGTCAAATATCTCATAAAGAAGTTGAACATTGTCTTTTCCTCATAGAGAATCAGATCTGCATAAATCTTAGAAGATGGCTTGGGATACACGGGTTTCCTGAAACACAGTCGCGTATGTACGCGAGTTCCTGCACATAAACCCGCGTATGTTTGGTTGCTGACAATTTTTTTGGATGGTTCAGCATTCTTCAGCACTGCTGCAGTGCTGTTATCTCTGATACTGTTTGGTATCTCTGGTGGTGTTCCAGTTCTCATAACTCTGTTTCTAATGTTTTGATGAAGATGCCTTGATGATTTGTTGGTGAAAATGTTCAGGATGCACAAACTAAGGGGGAGCCTTAGTCATATGAAAAGGATGCATGGATGCACTGATTCAGGGGGAGCATTAGCGTTGCTGAGTATAATGCATTGTTGGCACTATGATGGTTCTGTTATATGATCTCTCTTGAGGTCTTCTTGGTATTGGTCATAAAAAGTCATATTTGTAGTTTGATGAAAAGACCTTGTTGAGACTCATGTTGTAAAATTGTAATATTCAGTCATGTAAGGACTTGTCATTTTTTTTGGGTAGCTGAGTCAAATTTTGTAAACCCACGTGGTTGGGTAGCTGAGTCAAATTTGTAAACCCACTTGGTTGGGTAGTTGAGTCTCATATGTAAATCCACTTGGATGGATATTTGATGTAAGTATGAGTCTTTGGTGATAGAAAGAGTCATGTACCTTATTGAAAAATATGTTTGAAGATTCCGCATGAACTCAGGGGGAGCTTGGCCACTTCAGCGCATATCAGATCTGCAGAATGTTTCTTCCACATGAGGAGAAAAGGGGGAGAATGTTGGTTTTTGATCCGCCCTTTGCCCTTGATGTCAAAGGGGGAGAGTGACATGGTGTTCGAATAAAGAGAAGGTAATGATGTGACATATTTGGGAGAGTGACATGGTATCTATCTGCTGTGGTAACCAAACACCATCGTGGTTGCCATCAAGTCCAAAGGGGGAGATTGTTGGAAATATGATGCAGAGTGTTGTCCTTGATGGCAACCCACCGAATGAAGATGAAGACGTGCGACTGTTGACATGTATTGTCCTTGATGGCACTCCACCTGATGAAGTTATGCTTGACTTGATGGACTTGTTAAATGATGTAAACCTGAAGTGATATGATGATTGTTGATGATATGATGTTGAGTGTTGTACTTGAAAGGAAACCCACTTGATGAAGATGATGACAACTTACTTGATGAAGTTGTGTTTGATAGAATATGTCCTTGATGAAGGAAATCTGATGTATCTACAGTATTTACAAAAGGCAATGAAGAAAGGATTTCAGAATGTACTCAGAGAATGATGAAAAAGAGCATGTCTCTTGGTATACGCGGATTGGCCTAGGGGAAGTCGCGTATGCACGCGGAAAGGAACGTTACAAGTCGCGTATGGGCTAAAGCGCTCAAAAAGTGCAAATCCAAGGGTAACCACCATGGTATCGACCCATAGTATTGGGTAATGATCCGCCTAATTGACCCCGTCCAGGTAGTTTTGGGCTTATGGTATTGTTTTGGTCCATGGTATTGAAAAAGGGGCTCATGGTATTGAAAAAGGATAATCATATAAAAGGAGAAGAAATTCATTGTGCACAATATGAGCGTGAGTGCAAGATGTCTGAGCTTGAATGAATACTTCTCTCTGAAGTATATCTGAATGGAAAGGGTTACACTTGAATGATAAATCTGATTGTATGATGCACCAATGATGAAGAAGGGGATCTAGATCTGAATTGCTCTTGTATTTGTTAGATCTGATTATGGAAGGCTTAGATCCGTGATGAGGCGAGCATCTAGGCGAACATCTGTCTAAAGCAAAAGGGTAGATCTGAACTGAATATCTGATCTGATGAAGTATGCTGCTCTGTAATGATTGAAGATCTATACGCTACTTCGTCGCGGAGGAAGCGCGTATATACGCAGCTTCAGCGAAGAGAAAGCGCGTATGCGCAATAAAATATACACTGAGGTATACGCTGGTTTGTGTGGACGGAAGCGCGTATATACGCGACATCAGTGAAGTAAAAGCGTGTATTCATACTAGGGTTTTCTGAAGCAAGGGGTATGAAATATCTGATCTATTCTGCTGTGTTTCTGCTATCTGATCTATGTTGATATGAATCTGTTGATGATGTATGGTTGTGCTTAAAAGTATGGAAAGGGATCGGTCTGGAAATATGATGAATTGTGGCCTGCAAGTTGTGTTCTATTAAAGTGGTTGGATCCAGTGTGAAAATTGATGAAACGTGGTCCAAGGTGGTGCTGAGGGATGTAGCCTTCAGTCAGGGGGTTGTAGCTCCCTTCCAGGAGAGGCTGGTAAACGAGATCGGGGGGTCGTAGCTCCCTTCCAGGAGAGGCTGGTAAACGAGTCAGGGGGTTGGAGCTCCCTTTCAGGAGAGGCTGGTAAACGAGCGCAGGTGGGTGCCTGCGTGCTGGTCAAGTCTGCGCCAGCACATATGTTGTAAGATGTTTTCTCTATAATAAAATATTGAAGGCCGAGCAACTGCAGCGGTGGTTTTCTCCCGACTTGGGTTTCCACCTAAAAATCCTGGTGTTCATGTGTGATGCTTTGTGTGATGGTTTATTCTGTTCTTACTGCTCATGTTTAATGTTTATAGAACATCTAATGAATGAATGATGGAATGATATAAGTGAAGAACTCATTGCATAATTAGATCTCTGAGTATACGCTAGTTTC